>CAUYON010035098.1:0-47858 GCA_963573935.1 Arctocebus calabarensis
GTAGTCCCAGCTACTCGGGAGGCTGAGGCAAGAGAATCGCTTGAGCCCAAGAGCTGGAGGTTGCTGTGAGCAGTGTGACGCCACGGCACTCTACCAAGGGTGATGAAGTGAGACTCTGTCTCTACAAAAAAAAAAAAAAAAAGATAGCGTCTACATTTATAGGGGTCTTAAGTGAATTTCATGGCATTGGAGGAAGGGGGCTGTTGGTCACATGGTCCTTGAGGTGTGTTAGTTGGCATTTGCTGAGATGTGGTTGGTTTGGTATAAACGAATTAGTGAATAACAACCCTGAGAAGTTGCTATTACTATAACCATTTTACAGATGAGGAAGCTAAGGCCAAGACAGGTTAAATAACTTGCCTGTGGTCACAAAGTTAGTAAGTGGCAGAACCAGGAATCAACACCACCCTGATTCCAATAGGCCCATGGCTATATGAGTCTAGAACTTTTGAGAGAAGTTAAGATTTGGGAGCATGGAGGATCTTCACCATAAAGCTTCAGCAATGTGACTAACTCCTAGAGAATATGTAGAGTGGAATGAGAAGAAGGCCCAGATCAGAATATGTAAGAATCACAGGTCAGGCATGGTAGCTAGCGCCTATAATCGTAGCACTTCGAGAGGCTTAGGCAGGAGGACTGCTTGAGGCCAGGAGTTCCAGTCCAGCCTGAGCCAGAGTGAAACTCTGTCTTTACAAAAAATGAAAAATAGATGGGCATGGTGTCATGTGCTTGTAGTTTTAGCTACTCAGGAAGCAGGAGGACCACTTGAGCCCAGGAGTTCGAGGTTGCAGAGAACTATGTTGAAGCCACTGCACTGCAGCCTGAGCGACATACGGAGAACCTGTCTCAAAAACAAACAAGAACCATCGGCATGTGATGGGGTGAAGGTTGGGGAGAGAGGAAGTCCTATCTGACTGCTTCTGTTTAAGCTATCTTCCTCTTAGGAGAGCTAGAATGCGGAGAATCCGGACTTCTACCATGCCTGGACCTATCCCAACCAGAGCTGAACCATCCATCGGGCTCTCCCAACAACACAGCAAAGCACAAGCCTGCGACCAGCACTCGGCGGGAACATAGTAAATGTGTCCAAGAACTTGTGTTGTCAGAGATTTTTCACACCTCTTAGGGCCAGGAAATGTGGGGCCAACTACAAACCCTCTCTAGTGGGGATACACAATCCATACGCTGGTGGGAATGAGACGTGCGAGACTGTAGGCAGCTTCCTAGACGAGGTTTCAGTCTTCGGCCAGGTACGGGCCTTCCTCCGGACAGCAGTAACAGAGAACGCTTCCGCATACGAAGGGCTGGTCTCTTTTGATGTGAGAATGCAGAGGCCTTGGCCCTTCTCAGATATTGGGTGTGCAGCCCTTCCAGGTATGGAATATGCAAAATATTCTGCAGGAGGATGAGCCTCGCTCCCACCCAATCCCCTCAATCGGGAAAGATCTAGGGACTGCTGCCCTTTCAGCTCCGCTCCTGCCCCGCGCCTCCTACACAAGGGGTGGACCGACAGTCCCCACCCCAGCTCAGGACCAATGGCGCGGGAAACTGGAGCGGCCAGCCAATACAATAGCTGTAGCGTCGAGGGGATGGCTCCGCCTCAGGAGGCCGCAGGCCACCAGCCTCCCAGGAGGCGGGGCTCTTAGCTGTTTTGCTGCCTGCCGAGCCCCACCGAGCCCAGCCGAACGCAGCCGAGCCCAGCCGAACGTAGCCGAGCCCTGCCGAACTCTGCGCAGCTCCCGCCGCCGCCGCCGCCCGAGCGCCGCCGAGCCAGCGAGCTAGCGGCCGTGGCCGCGGAGGAGGTGCCGCCCCAGGGGGAGGAGGTGTCCGCTCGCCGCAGACCGCCCGCGGCAGAGGCCGCCCCGGTCGCGCCGTGGCGGGAGCGGCCGGCGGAGGCTGCGCGGCCGAGGGGGAGGGCCGGGGGAGTGGACGTCGCCTCTGCCGGTCTCCCGCCGCCCCCCGTCCGCAGGCTTCCGAATCTCAGTCGGCGCTAAGCATCCCGCTGCCTTGGACCCTCCTGCGGGCGCGCACCCGGCTCAACTCAGGTAAGAAGGGGGCCTCCCCCCACGGGCTCGGGGACCAAGAACTGCAGACCCAGACACACCAACCAGGAAAAAAGAGAGACAGACACAAAGACACACAAGAAACGCACAGAACCCCGAGTCAGACCCCACGGAGAAGGGGAGAGAGACACGTCCACGGGGACAGAGGGACACACAGCCTGTAAGAGAGAGACTGATACAGAGATACACAAGAGACAGACTGGGAGAGAAACGAGACATACCGGAGTCACACTTAGACAGTCCGAGATAGGGACACAACAGAGAGGCATATGTAAAGACAGCCGCACAGACACAAACGTAGAGGTGGCTATGCAGAGGCATAATAGGAACACATCCAGCAAGAGAACAGAGAAGAAAGAGTAAGACAGACAGACACACAGATGCACCTGACCCAGGGAGACAGTCCCACAAAGAGGCACCGCTAGGCACACAGCCTTGGAGACACAGAGCCCACACATGCCTGCCAGGGCCTCCACAAAGTTCCCTCTGTGTGAGCTGGCACCTCTGGAGGTCTCCTGGGCAGGCTGGCTAGAGTCCTGAGTGAGAAGAGGCACTCAGGCCACACCAAGCTGGTCACAATCCCTGTCCTCTTGGGCCTCAGGCTACCTCAGTCCCACCTCCAACAGGGTTTTTGAGCCTGGGAAGCGTGGTAGGCAGGATCAGGCCGTGACCACTGGTTCTAAGGAGAATGAGATGAAGGCTGCTTACTCTGGCCTCCCCACTCTGGCTCCGTCCCTCATTCAGGTGCCCAAAGTCAGGCCTGAGGATGGGGTCTTGGCTCTGTGGGGTATATGAGTCTGTGGGATTCAAGATCCTCTGCCAGGGAGACCACATGGGGGTAAGGGGAGCTCTGTTCCCACCTCTTCTCCTCCTAGGCCTCACCCACCCCTCCCTCCTCACCACTGTCTCCTTTGCTCTGTTCCCATTGCAGGCTCAGGACTGCAGGTAGACATCGACCCTGCCCAGGAATCATTGAGCGTGCAGAAAGGTCAGCCTCCTTGGAAGGCCGGCCTTACTGGAGTCCCACCTCGGCATGGGCCTTGCCATTGAGGCAGCTCCGCTGTCTGTGCTGGTCTGAGGGTGCTGCCTGTCATGGGGGCAGCCATCTCCCAGGGGGCCCTCATTGCCATCGTCTGCAACGGCCTTGTAGGCTTTTTGCTGCTGCTGCTCTGGGTCATTCTCTGCTGGGCCTGCCACTCTCGCTCTGCTGACATCGACTCTCTCTCCGAGTCCAGTCCCAACTCCAGCCCGGGTCCCTGTCCTGAGAAGGCACCACCACCCCAGAAGTCTAGCCATGAAGGCAGCTACCTGCTGCAGCCCTGAAGGCCCCTGGCCTAGGCTGGAGCCTGGAACCTAAGTCCACCACACCCAGAGCCTGGAATCAGGATTCCAGAGTTCAGCCAGCCTGGGATCCAGAACTCAGAGTCCAACCTGCTTTGAGCTGGATTCAGCAGCCCAGAATCTAGCCAGCCTGGCACCAGGAAGGGCTCATTGGTCCTAGGGAGATGGTCCTGGGGTGGGAGTTCATGAGTTGGTGCTAGGGCCAGGGCCATCTGGACTCTGCTCCATCCCAAGGGCCAAGAGGTGGGTCTACCCTTTCCCTAGTCTGAGCACCTCTAGGCCCTGTAGGTTGGGGAAGGAAACTGGAACCCATGGCAATAATGGGAGGGTGTCTAGGCTGGGCCCCTCCCCTGGTCCTCCCTCTGTTTGCTGGATAATAAATGGAAGTATGGCTCTACTCTGAGATTCTCTCCTCTTCCTGGGGCCCTGCAGCAGCAAAATTAAAGGTGTGGGGTGGGCTTCCAGATGTAGGTTTATTTGTGCAAAGAAGGGGTAATGGCGGTTGAGGGCCAAATCTTGTGGTAAGGTGCGGGGGCCTTAAGGGGCAGAATGAGAAAGGCAAATGCTGGGACCTAATCAGGAGTGGGGTGACATGCCAGGACTAAGTTTGGGCTAAGTAACCAGAGTCAGGCACTAAAAGTACTGGTTCAAGAAATGGGACGGGGACTGAGGCCAAGCTCTCAGGTCTTGGTTTTCACTTCCCTCACCAGGTTCAGCAGTTTGTCCAATTTTGCGATCTCCACAGCTGGACCCTTCTGCACTTCCTGCCCTTTCTTTTCCTGGGAAGAGAGGAAGTATACTTGGGGGAAGAATGATGAAGGATGGGCCACATCTCTGTGGGTCTGAGCACCACCTGCTCTGCCCATACTGCCCCACCCCATTTCCTGCCTTCCCCAACCCCAAACATGATCCTTTCCCAACTCAGTTTAGGTGACATGGGCCCAGCTGAGGGCCTGTACGAAGGCATCCAACTCTGGCTCAAAACTAAAGATAGATGTAGGATCTTGGGAGAAGGCATCCATTCCCTGACCCTCAGAGGAACTAGCCTTTCAGGACAGGGGGATCTGTAGCTCTGAGGGCTGGAGTGTGAGGAGGCCTAACTGTTGGGACCACCCTCTCACAGGTCTCTGACTGAGTCCTATCAAGACTGAACTAAGGTGTGTGGGAAGGGAAAGGGATATAGACAAAGCCACAGGTGCTCTCTTCTAGTACTCTGACCTAATGCCTCCAGGCTAGATTGGGAGTGGGTGCCATTTGGGGCCAGGCCTGCTGTGTCAGAGGGGATATCCTATGTGACTCTGGATGTCATTGGTTGGTACTGTCCCTCAAAAGAGCAGATCCTGAGCAGATCCTTCTGCCTACCTGCAAAGCACTCTAATTGGGCCCCGAGAAAAAGGGAATTGAGACACAGGGTTTGTATGTCCATAGGCCCCAAGAACATTGCAGACCAGCACCAATCCCATCCTCCTTACTGTCCAGTGGAGTGTGGGCTATGCTGAGCAGCTGCCAGTTCCTGCCTGTCCTCTGCTCCTGGGTCCCCGCCCTCTCAGCCACCTGTGCCTGCTGCTCACTAACATCTGCCCCAGCCTCAGTCTGGCCTGGGTTGTAAGTTGCAGGGAGAGGGCAGGACCAGTAGGCCCTTCCCTGGTTCCATCACAGCTGCTGACATTACACAGAGCTCAGATTTCCCCCTACTGTGACCCCTGCACCTGCTACCAAATCTCTCTCCCCCATCCTTTAGCAGCCCAGTGCCTTCACCATTTCGCAGCTCAACTCTACACTCTTGAGGTAGAAGATAAAGAGCTCTTTTTCCCTCTCTTCTCACTCTCCCTCTTGAATTAAGCTTGGGTTCTCTTCTTGGCATTACTTCATACCCTGGGAATTAGTGGATATGGCTTTTGGTTCCAGCTCTGTCATTAACTCCCTATATGACTTTGGGCAAGTCTCTTGCCGTTCTGAGCTTATTTCCCTTCTCTATAGTAGTTTGCCTTTGACAAGTTAGGCTTTGACACCAATCATGGGAAGCTCCTAGGCAAAGAAGCCCAGTTTCTGTGTGTAAGCCCTTTTAGAAAAGGCAGGGAGTCTGCAGCTTACAGAAGAAAGGCAGTATGGATGCCCAGATTTCCTTTTGCACGAGTAGCTTGGCCGCTATTAGGGTCAGGTGGCAATTTCACAGGAACTTCTAATCAAGTCAAGTACCAGGCCCCAGCTATGCCCTGCTCAGGTCCTAAGTGTTATAGGCACCCATGTCTTCAGGTCCTTAGTGATACAGGTCCCCAGATACACAGAGCCCAGCTCTCCCAGAGCTCTTCCTAGGGCTCTGACCTTTGCCCTGGGAAGAACTGAGACTTGAGAAGATCCTTGCCTCTCTGGATCAGAGTGGGTAGGGCAAACTCCCATCCATATCTCCCACCCTCATAGTGTCATGGTTGTACCATCATCCCTCCTAGAGAGTTCCAGCTCTGCCAGCTTAATCCTGAGTCTTTCTCCTTGTTAAATTAAGAACAGATTTTATCTGTTCAACAAATTGTGCTGCCTCCTTTCCCCTCCTGGAGGCCAACTAGCTCTGCTCAGCAAAGAGATTCAGACCACGCCCAATCCCCCCCCACCCAAGCCCACCACAACCTCTGGGACACAGCTGCAGGCGCTTAGCAGCCTTCAGAGTATTTATAGCCAAGTCCACCCCCTCCCCCAGCTGGCTACAATTATAGGCCTGGTCAAACTCCCAGCTTTTGCCTCCCTAGGTGGGGAATAGATCAAGACCCACCAGAGGGATGGGGCAGTGGTAGAGGCATGGTAGGAAGAAGTCAGTAGTTGAAAGAGATAGGCCCCTACCCTGCCTCAAACTGTAGTAAATGTCTCAAATTGCAACCAGGACATATGGTCATTGGGGCAAGTTGGCCCAGCCTTGACAGAAAGCAAAGAGCCATTTCCACTCTTAGCACACAAATGGGCAGGACTGCATTCTGGGTTCTTGGGCTCTGGATTCTGCAGCTCAGACTGTAAGATCTGTGTTTTTAAGTATGAATCCGGACTCAGGTCTAGACTTTGAGGTCATGATTCTGGGCTCCATGGCCATATGTGGGGGCTTTTGGGCTCTGGGCAGGGTCTTCTGATCATCAGAGACCCCGGACACAGTAACCAGAGTTCAGAAGGAGGACTGCATAGCTGCTGACCTACTTACCCACCTCACAGCTCACTTCCTCTCTGCTCACTTCCTTCCTCCCTGGGTGGGCCTAAAGCTCCCAGCTCAGGGACCACTGGAGCTGAATCCCTATGTAAGCCCAACCAATGAAGCAGTGACTAAGCCCCAATCACCCTGCTTGGGTGACTTGTCACATCCACAGCATCCTACACTCCAAATAAGGCACTGATGGCCTTACGTGTGCTTCTCCCGGCTCCAGACTCACCTGCTCACTGGCTATATCCACCTGGAGCCCCATAGATAATTCAGATGCAGCATGCCAAACTGCTTTTTTTCCTCACAAACCTGCTTCTCCTTCTGTGCTCCTTATTTGGGCAATGACTCCATACTTACTGTGGACTTCCCAAGCTAGAAACCTGGGGGTTACCCCTGGCTCCTCCCCTTTCTCTCATCCCCACCTTCCTGGAGACTTTATCTTTCACAGCAGCCCAAAGCCCCAAAGCCCATACCTTTGGCATCTTGCGTAAGTTGGGTGAGAGTTTGAGGCAGGTGACGTGCCCACGGTCATCGCCCACAATGATGATGGGGTGGATGGGGTTGAACTGCACATGGGTGATCTTGTTCTTCTTTTTGGCCACCACAGGCTGGTTGCAGATGGCCTCATACTTGTTGACAGCTAAGTCAAACACATGGGCCTGTGGAGAGGATGGTGTCAGCACACTTGGGGTAACGATGCCTCTTTCTCCTACCTCAGAGGAATCAGCCCCTGGCCTTTCCTTAACACTGCAGAAGGCTAATGGCTAGTACACTAGAGCTGGAGGCAGCAGGAGAGGAAATTTTGTGTTTTTCCTGCAATTGAGGGAGTGAGAATACAAAAGTTTTGGAGAAATTTTAAGTCTATGCAGAATCAACAATGATAGCAGCTACCATTTATTGAGCACTTATATGTACTAGATACTGGGCAAGCATGTTACATGGTTGCATTCATGTCTAATTGTGTTTTTCACAATCACCCTATAAAATGGTTCTGTTAGTATCCTTATTTTTTAACTGAGGAGTTAGAGGCTCTTACAGGCTAACTTGCTAAGAAGTAGTAGAGCGGTTACACCAGTTAATACACATACAGTGCTTAGACAGTGCTTGACACAGTGCTCAATAAAAGTTAAATGTTATCTTTACCACACCCTAAGTCCAAACCACTACCAACTCTTGCTTGGACTACTGTGCAGCCTTCTAACTGGCCTCTCTGCTTCTACTCTTGCCCTTCTACAGTTCGTTCTCTATGCAGCAACCAGATTTACCTTTAAAAAATTAAAAACCCTCCCATAGTCTCTCTGGCACTATAAATAAAATCCAGGTTCTTTACTCTAGCCCACTTCCAGACTCTCATCTTGTGCCCTCTTCGCTTGCCTACTCCACTGCAGCCACACTTGCCTCCCTGTTCCTTAAACTCCCACGTTTGTTTCCACCTCAGGGCATTTGCAACAGCTGTTCCCTCTGTGGACTACTCCCTACCCTTATCCCCATCTCTACATTGCTGCCTCCTTCTTGCCATTAGGTCTCACTAAAGAAAGCTTTTCTTTCTTTTTTTTTTTTTGAGACAGAGCCTCAAGCTGTCACCCTGGATAGAGTGCTGTGGCATCACAGCTCACAGCAACCTCCAATTCCTGGGCTCAAGCGAGTCTCTTGCCTCAGCCTCCCAAGTAGCTGGGATCACAGGCGCCCGACACAACACCGGCCATTTTTTTGTTGCAGCCATCATTGTTGTTTGGCAGGCCCGGGCTGGATTTGAACCTGCCAGCTCAGGTGTACGTGGCTGGCGCCTTATCCCGTTGAGCCACAGGCGCCGAGCCAAGAAAGCTTTTCTAACCACTCTAAGAGACCACTCAGTACTTTTCTTTTCTCTCTCTAACATAACAGCTTTATTGAGATATCATTCATATACTATAAAATTTACTCATTTAAAGTATACAATTCTTGGTTTTAGTATATTCACAGTTATGCAACCATCACCACAACCCTTTTAGAACATTTTCATCACCCTAGGCCACACAAATCCGTCTTAATAATTTGTCTATTTTGGACATATATAAATGAAATCATGCAATGTATGGTCTTTTGTGCCTGGCTTCTTACAGTAAGCATGTTTTCAAGGTTAATCTGTGTGGTAGCATGAATCAGGACTTCATTCCTTGTCATTGCTGACTAGTAGTCATCTTGGATATATTGCATTTTGTTTATTCATTCATCATTTGATGGAAATCAGGTTATTTTCACTCTTTGGCTATTATGAATAATGTTTCTACTCTATAGGGATGGCTGTTATAAATAATACTGCTATAAACATTTGCATTCACATATCATACCCTTTTAATTCTTGCTGAGCACTTAACACAGAGAATTTTGTTGTTGCTTTTTGTCTCTTTCCCTTCACTAGAATGTAAGCTCCCTGAGAGCAGGTATCTGAATCTCCAGGGTCTAGCCTAGAACTGGGTACCATAGTTGTCCCTTAGTAAACATCTGTTCAGTATATAGATGGCTGACTGATCTTTGAGTGATGCCTTTATCACTACATTCTTTCCTTGAGGAAGCTGGTGCTTCTTAGTTTATATCAAAGTTCATAGGGAATCTGGGTTTGCATCTAAGAATATGCTCACACAATGTCTGTTTCTGAGCTCTCACCAATTCCCAATGTTGAATAGACCCTTCCTATTAAAGTCTCTTCTCAGAATCACTGCACACTTCCAGGGATGGAGACCTCATTACCTTTTGGACATTATTTCAATCACAGCTCAACTCTGGTTCATAGAGCTGGCCTCTGCCACTTCCTGCTCCCTCCCAATACAGCAAAGAAGATAATTGCTCTATGGCCTCTCATTTCCCCAGAGTGCTTTCTCCTCCAAGATGAACAGCTCTATTTCCTCTTTGAGGCATCATGAGATGAATGATTCTTCTTTTGGCTGGACCCTGTGTGGCCTGATCATTGAGAATACACAATCCTTATGTTCCACCTTCCCTTACCTGACCTGGGCAGGGGGTGGACTCCCCAAGAAGGAGACCCTGAGACATCACCTGATGTCCAGTAGGGGCCCAGTGAGCTCAGGAAGGGGGCACTCACCTTTCCATCTGTGGTAACTGCTGCAAATACAGTAGAAGAGTATGGTGCCCAGGCCACATCACCCACAGCTGAGTTCAGGTCATAGATGAACATTGGGGTCCTGTAGTAATGGAGGGGTGGAAAGCCTATGACACAGAGAGGTCACAGTGCCAGAGCCCAGGGTAGGACCCAGAGCAGGGCAGGGCCAGGGGCAGGCCCCTCACTTGATGGTATGGTCCCAGATCTTCACTGTCCAGTCAGAGCTGCAGGACATGAAGACCTTGGTGTGGTATGGGTTCCAGGACACAGCATCCACTGCCATGTTGTGGGCATCATATGTGTCAAGGAATTGGCTGGAATAGGACTTAGAGCACTGGGGTAGGGTAGGGATAGAGAGATGGATCAAGGTCAGGAATAAGAGAAAGGAGAGCAGCCACCGCTCCTCTGGGGCCTGGTGGATCAGAACCTGAGATTCTGCTTCTGTCTATACCCCATGTCACTGTCAGAGCTGAGGTGGGGCAAGTTGGTGCCTGTTCTTCCCATCCTCAACACATCTAGAGAGAATGGAAGAGCTTGAGGGGCTGCAAGGACGTGCAAGGTAGCCTTCCAGTAGGCTATAGTCTGCCAATTGGCCTGATACCAGAACATTCCAGGCCAGGCAGAAAAGGCCTTCTCTTCCTAAGACAGGGCAGAGAAGGTCTTAGGCCCTGGCTGAATGTGACCAGGCCAACTCTCCTGTCCAGAGCCTGTGGACAGGCAGAGCCCTGGATCTACGTGCAGCGCAGACATCACCCTTGCGACAGTGGTAGTCATCCAACCTCGCGCAGGTAAGAAGAGTAGGTACAGAGCCAGGAGCAGACTCTCCAGATTTCCCATTCAGTTTCTGACCCTGATCAATATGCCCTATCTTTCTCCCTCTAGGAGACTGTGTGACTAGTCTCTCCTTCTCTCCAGCCTCTCTAGGGCTGCCAATGGGAGGGGTGGAGAGGGGGTGGGGGACCTCTTTTGCATTCAGACCAGCTCTGGCTGGGCCTCAGGGGCTCGCGAGAGGCTGCCTGTAATTAACATTCTGAGTCTCAGAGCCTAAGAAAAGCTTGCAGCAAAGCTATTTCTGGATGGATGGAAGTTCAGAGGATGTTCACCTACTAACATTGAGACCTTGTAAAACTGGCCACGAGGTTCCATCCTGCCAGCTGGGATGCACTGGGTATCCAGAGATAAATATGGCCTTCAAAGCTCGGTTGGCGTTCACATCTCCCCTAGGAAGTTTTCCCAGAATGTTCCAAATCCCTTAACCCCCACTCCCACCTCTATCTCCACTGCCAGGAAGGGAGGGATGGCCCAGAGGAAAAAATGCTAGGCTAGACTAAAGTCACCTTCTAGATTCTCCATCCCCTTTCCTGTTTCCTGCCATCCAAGTAACAAGCATGTACTCTTTCCCCAAGAGGCTTTCCAGAACTGACAAACACTAAGATGTGTTGGAATAGGATCCCATGGAGACTCCTAAGCTCCTTAGGTGCTCAGGTCTAAACAACTCTCTGACACAAGGGCACACTGTGTCACAGTCTGATACAAGGGCAGCACTGCCTCACCTTGTAGATTTTTCCCTCCTCTGTGCCTACTAGGAACAGGTAGTCGATCTCTTTGTGGAAGTCAAAGGCGGTGCCACAGCCTTGGGAGAAGAGGGAGCAGCCTTAGCCCAGTTCTCAGAGGGAGGCTGCCAGCACCTCCTCTATTCAGCAGCGGGATTGTGCTCTGCAAGCACTCTCAGAGCAGGACTTAGCACAGGACAGATGGAACCTGGGCCCCTGTAAGGGCTGGGACTGGGCCAGACAAACAAAAACCAGCCCTCTGGCCTGCTTGTCTCAGGCAGTTAGGACTCTGCAAACAGCCAGGGGTTCCACAGACAGGAATGGGGGCCTGGGTAAACAAGGCAGGGATCGAGTTAAACAGGGTCAGTGTCAGGGTCAGGATAAACAGGGACAGGGTCTGCAAACAGGGACATGGTCTGTGCAAACAGGGATATAGTCTGCATAAACAGGGTAGAAATTGAGTAAACAGGGACAGGATCTGGGTAAACAGGGCCTGATCTACATAAACAAGAATGGATCTGCATAAACAAGAACAGGGTCTGCAAACAGGGATGGGACTTCTGTAAACAGGAAAGGTCTGCAAAAAGCCAAGTGCTCAACAGACAGGGCCAGGCTTTCCCATTCCCTCCTGCCTGGGCTCTGGCACAAGTCGGGGAGGTGGGGTGCTCAGTGAGGGGAAGGATCACCTTCATGGACTCTCACTGGGTCTGAATGACCCGGCTAGGTCTGGAGATGAGTGGGCTGGGGCTCCTACCCACAGTGTGTAGCTGCAACCCCTCAGAAACTTCTGTGGTGCTGCCTTCCACCTTCAGCTTGATGACATCTGTGTGAACCAGCTCACTCTGCAGCCATAGAAAGATGTTGGGGAAGAAAACATGAGTTGAGCTAGATCAGCAGGGTTTGGGGGTGCCCTCTGTCATGTAGCTCCCCCTCCCCATTCACCCCTGTGTGACCCTCTCTGGGAAATAAGCACCTTCACAAGCGTCCAAGACACAATCCTGCCATCAGATGACACAGAGAAGAAGTTAAGGTTTTGGTCCATGTCATCCTTCTGCCACTTGACCTGAAACATTCCATACAGTGAGTGCTGGGATCCTGCTGGGGTGTTGAGTTAGGGCTATGAACTGAGCAAGGCTCCCCTAAGCACCCATCTGAGGCTCAGCAGCGAGTCCTGGGAGCCCATTTCCCAGAATTCCATGATTGGTCCTCCCTCCCTCTCTCTGTCCATCTCTATCTCTCTCACTCTTCTCTCCTTGATTGTCCTGGGTCAATAGTGCCAGTCAGGACATTAACCTAATATATTGCTCTAATACACTGGCTTGGCAGCAGAGATAACTAGTACCTTCCTGAATTGAGTTTTAGGAACCTCACTGTGGGAAAAGGCGGTCACTCTGGGTTCCCCCTCCTCACATAAACATGGCTTGGAAAGGATAGTGCCCACCAACCAGTTTCCTCATTTAGAAACCAACAGTCATAATTCTTAGCTTTGTTTCGAAAAATAATTGAGACAACATATAGGAAGCCCTTAGGTCTGAACATTGTACATGTTAAGTGTTCAATAAATGTTAGCTAATGTCTTCATACCATTGTTCTAGCAAACTGGGTACCAAGGTGCTGCAGGGACCTTTTTTCTGCTTGCCTGGGATGGGGCTGGAGATGCACAGGCCTCCCTTCCCTGTCCTCTTCCAAGCTTGGCCTTTCTCTAGGAAGTGTCTCCTTGGTTCCCACCTTCACTTCTCCACTAGCTCCCACTCTCAGAATCTTGCTCCCCAATCCCAGCTTTGAGCCGCATTTCTCCATCTGCAAATCAGGGGTAATTATCCTGCCCCACCCATCGTCTCAGGGCTGGAAGCAAACATATGGGAAAGTGTTTTGGACACAGAACTGTTGTCTTATGAAGATGACATGCTTGAGACTCAAGTTTCTGTTGCCAGATGTGGAGGCCTGGCCAACCCATGTTCCAAAGAGCTGGGGTGGGGCTGGGTACCCAAAGCATTCCATCCTCCATATCCCTCTAGACTGCTCATGCTGGGACCACTGTCAGGCCTCCTCCTCCTGTCACAAGCAGAGGCCCAGTGAGGGAGGCCAAGAACCCAGACAAGCCTGTAATCATGGCTGTCACCGTGGTTGTTGGGGGTGGGAGCAAAGGGTTTCCTCACCTCTTCCACCCCTCAGGCCTGGCAAATCAGAGTTCCAAGAGAACCGGCTGAGTCCTGCCTAGGCCTGTCTAGTCCAGCTGGATCTTTTGTAATTTCACTGGGTGGCTGAGAACACCCCAAAGCCTGCAAGGCAAAAGTCAGAGCCACCCCTAATATTGAGACCACTTCCCCTTCTGTATAAAGGTGGTCCCTTTAAAGCAAGGAGGGGACGGGGGTGTCAAAGGCCAGGCTATAAGAGGCGCTAGGGAGCTACAAAGGGAAGTGTTTAATGAGCAGATGCCAGCACACATGGAAATTGTATTTCACACCCCACTTAGCAGCCGGATGCCCAATGGAGAGTGGTGTGTGTGTATTTGTAAGTGACTGTGATGCATGTAAGTGTGCTCCTGGGGTAGATGTGGGAGGGTAGGAAGGAGTAAAAGTGAAGAGAGGGTACAAGTGAGGTTAAGAGAATGAATGAATGTCGAGGGACCAGGTGGTAGAAAGGAGATAGAGCCTGCTTAACTGATTCCTTTTCTTCTGCCTTACTGGATCAGGGCTTGCCCCCAGTCTCTGCTCATACATCCATCCTGCTCCCTTCCTCAGAATTGCACAAATACACATGTGTACACTCACACACCATGGAGTGATGCTGGTTGAAGCTTTGCAATAGGGCCTCAACAGGGCTAGACTACCCAGGCAGGCTCCCCAGGGAATTAGCCTGTGCGGTGGGACAGAAGCCCAGTCTTCTCAGAACAGACAGTTCTTTCTCTGGTTCCAAAATCTTCCGTGGCTCCCCACTGCCAACAGAACAAGCTCCTTCTGCCTCAGTCTGGCATTTGAGATCTATAACAACCTCTCTGGTCTCCTGCAAATACCTCTGACATAGTTCCTTTTAGAAGGGCCTATTAAATTCTGATGTCTCTGACATCTTATTCACCAGCCTGGCTCTACTTCAAGCTCCAGGCTCATACAGCCAACTGTCTGGAGGGCACCTCCCTCTGAGTGTCCCTTGGGCTTCTTGTATTCACTTCTGGCCAAACCTGTCTCTCTTCTGCCATTTCTCACTTCTGTGGATGCCGTACTGGGCATTCCAAACCCAGGCAGCATGGATTCTTCCCTTTCTCCATATCCAATCAATTGTTTTACCTTCTATTGATTTGCTCATCCCACTAACTCTTAACCTCATCTTCTCTTTTCTGTCTCCACTTTCCCAGTCTAACTCAGGCTTCAAAACTGCTCATGATGCAGGCAGAAAATGGCTGACTTCCAAAACACAAATGTGACCATGTTATCCCTCTGCCCAAAACCCTCTGATGATTGGGTAGTGATTTCCAAATTACATGCATGGGCCAAGGGTTGTTATAATAGGGGGACCTTAACCAAGCGGGACCCTGGTCCTACCAGGGAAGTTCTGCTCTCATCTTTTTAATGTATTTGGCTTCTGTATCAACACTTCCTTTGAAACCACTGACTTATAATGTCCAAGCTTCCTAACTTGATAAGTAAGTGTGCTCATGATCGGGTATGCATCCTTTTCTCAGGCTCTACTCCCCTCCTTATCTCTTACATGGTGGGCCAAATAATGCTTGATGTCCCATGTCATTGCAGGTGTAACCCCCCCCAACCCCCAAACCCTTCTTCATGTAACTAATACTTTCTCATCCTTCAGTGTTCAGCTCAGGCGTTGCTTCCTCTAGAAAGACCTGCCTGGCTCTTCTTCCCCTGGTCAATGGGGGTACCCCTCTGTACACACACCCCCGTGGTTATCTCTCTACTAGGAACTCCAGAGATCAGGCCTTTAAGTGTCCTCAGCAATCAGAGGGGCAAACAGGGGAGAGTTCTGGAATGGATGAGTGAGTGAATGAATGAATGAGGAATAAGAGGAAAAGAAGAGAACAGGTCCCTCCCATGTCACATGCCATGTCTCTGGCCAGGAATCCTGAGTTTTCCATTTTGCAAAAGACAATAGCCCAGTTTTCCTGCCAGGATGGTAGGAAAACAGAAGGTTACACCTGTCCAGGTGAGTTCCCATCTTCTTGGGATCTGCCCAGTGAAAGTGATAATGTATTTTCTCAATGCCCTATTGAGTCAGAGGAGGTGGTTGGTCTGGGTACCTGCCTCTCTCAGCCTAACCGAGATGCTCCATGCTTGACCCTGAACTATGTGAACTGGGAACTCTAAGGAAGGCTAGTGTTTGTTCAATCTGATCAGGTCTCTTCTCCTCTCCTTGAGCTTACTGAAGATATCTTCCCCATGCTTGGAAACCTCCACTTGCCTGGAGATGATGAATGGGAAGGTGGACTTTTTTGGTGGAGAGAACTCCTGAGGGTGCAAACCCTGCTCCATGTTTTGATGAAGAGAAGCAGAAGGATGAAGGATGAAGCTGAGCAGGCACAATGTCCCTTTCTGGGAAGTCCTTCCTCTGCTCAGTCCTATCTGGGAGTTGAGATTCAGTGCCTGATGTGTGTGTCCACATGGTTCAGGGCCAGAAGAGGCAGAGTTGGGGAGCATAAGATGGGAAAACAGAGTCCACGTGCTGCCTAATGAGCCTAGAGACCTTGGGCAACTTAAGGCAGAAATTCATCCTTCGATTCTCTCAGATCTGCCTGTAGCGGGAGAGTGCACAGCCTCAGAAGGATGGGGACCTTGAGAAAGGGCCTGAGAAATCAGAGCTAAGAGACCTAAGAATGAAACCGAAATCTATTCCTAGTGGAATATGATGGGAGACACAGAGTTAGGGTAAAATCTAGCCCCAATATCCAGGTAAAGGTTGGTCCCAAACTGGTTTTGGGCTTCTACAGAGGCCCCACTCATCACTCAAGACCTGTGTGAAGAAGAGAGGGTGCTACAGAGAGGCTCAAAGACATACCCCACCTACCAGGCCTGTAGCCCCACTGAGAGGGTAGAAAACAGTGACAACCATCCCTGTTTGGGAGTTTCCCCAATTTCACCCAGACAGCAGAGGAGAGAGTCCCTGTGGGGAGTTGAGGAAGCCTGTAGACAAGAATCTGGAGTCTTTAACATACATTTGGCCCTTGAACAACACTGGCTTAAATTGAGCAGGTCCATTTATATACATATTTTCTTCCACCTCTGCCACCCCTAAACCAGCAAGACCAATCCCTCCTCTCCCTGTTCTTCCTCAGCCTGCACAACATAAAGACAAGGGTAAAGACCTTTATGAAAATTCACTTTCATGGCTCGGCGCCTGTGGCTCAACGGACTAAGGCGCCAGCCATGTAAACCTGAGCTGGCAGGTTCGAATTCAGCCCAGGCCCACCAAACAACAATGACAGCCGCAACCAAAAAATGGCCGGGCATTGTGGTGGGTGCCTGTAGTCACAGCTACTTGGGAGGTGGAGGCAAGAGACTCGCTTGAGCCCAGGAGTTGAAGGTTGCTGTGAGCTGTGATGCCATAGCACTCTACCAGGGTGACAGCTTGAGGCTCTGTCTCAAAAAAAAAAAGAAAATTCACTTTCACTTAATGAAAAGTAAATATATTTTCTCTTCCTTATGATTTTCTTTCTTTTTTAGGATAACAAAGAGAGATTTTATTTAGGAAGAACAAAGAGACAGTTTAGAACACTTCCAAAGAGAGTTGGAAGTGGGTCCCTGTCATGAAGAAGATAAGCTGAGAGACATGGAGATGCAAAGGTCTGCAGCAGTATAAATATTCTCTGTTTGAAATTGGTTGCAAGTCTTTCTTTTTCTTTTCTTTTTGAGACAGAGCTTCAAGCTGTCACCTGGATAGAGTGCTGTGGCATCACAGCTCACAGCAACCTCCAATTCCTGGGCTCAAGTGAGTCTCCTGCCTCCACCTCTCAAGTAGCTGGGACTATAGGCACCCGCCACAACGCCCGGCCATTTTTTGGTTGCAGCCATCATTGTTGTTTGCCGGGCCTGGGCTGGATTTGAACCCACCAGCTCAGGTGTACGTGGCTGATGCCTTAGCCTGTTGAGCCACATGCGCCGAGCCTGGTTGCAAGTCTTTCATTGGCTTCTCTGCACCTCCAGGCTGTATTGCTCTTTTCTATTGGTCATTGGCCTTTCAATTTTCTTAATAACATTTTCTTTTCTCTGGCTTACTATAATAGATATAACATACAAACTATTAGCTATTAATGTTATGAGCAGGGCTTCTGGTCAATAGCAGGCTATTAATATTAAGGTTTTGGGGAAGTCAAAAGTTATACACAGATTTTTCAACAGCAAGGGGCATCAGCACCTCTAATCCTATGCTGTTTAAGGGTCAACTTTATTCAGCTGGAACCTATTAGGCCTAGAGGCGTCCAGCTAAGGCCTCTGAGTTACTGATCACCATACTTAAGAAATCCTTGGCAGACAGATGGGGCCCTCCTGATGGGAGCTCTGGGGTAGCAGATCCTAGCTCTTACTGGAGACACTCTTATCTTCTGATTTCTACCTTCTGCCCTTTTCTGCCTCTTCTTGCACTCATCTTCTTAGCCTCTAAGCTGGTACTAGTCACATCCATATCCTTGCCTGTGGCCCCAGGCCCTGAGTTCTCTTCCCAGTGGCTCTCAGTCCCATACCTCACTCCCATCACCACTTTACCCATCTTGGATCAAGGCCTACCTGCCATACAGGGTCTGTGTGCTTGCCAGACTTGGCTGTGCTGCGGAAGGCAGGCTGAGACTGAGGCTTCTTGAGGTTGTAAATGGCCACATTGCCGTCATAGTGGCCCACTACCACCAGGTAGGGGTGGTCCACATGAATGTCAAGACACATGATGCCACTGTCACTGCTGAAGATGTATTCTGGGAAGCTGGGGTTCTTCATGCTGTAGAGCAGCAGCATGCCCCGGCTCTGCTTCATGAAGTCATCTGCCCAGGGAAGATGGGTGGCTGCAATTCAGCCCTGAAGTTGGCTGAATCCAACTGCCCTGCTAGGGGGAGCCCCTAGGTCCTACCCCACCAGAAGGGTAAGCCCTGCCCTGCTCTGCCTCTGTCAGAGAGTGCAGGATTCCTCTTTGGGCTTCATCTTCCTAGTCTGAGAAATAGAATTATGAGACTTGTCTTGCCTCTTCTCAGAGTTCATGTAAAAATACAACAACCAGTAAAGGGGACCAAGATTATTTTTATTCTCCCCGAGGTACAGGAAAGAGGGACACAGGCTCAAAGGGTTGCTAAGTGAAGAAAGTGTGGGGTTGGGAAGGAACAGTACTACTGGAGGGGGTTCAGATGCCCAGTCTATGGGCAGGCTGCTGTCCTGTAGATGCCTGGATGATGCCCACATGCCTTCCCTGCAGCCAAGGAGGGGTTAAGCTTGAACTAACATGGAATTGTCCATAATAAGTCCCAAACTAGCCATCTATGAGCATCTCCTCATACCCACTGGCTCCACAGTCCCAGTTGCAGCCTAAGCCCTAGCTCTAGGCATCTCCCCAAAACCAGAAGTCCCAGGGCAGCCAGTAAGGCTGCCACAGGCCCACTGAGCCTGGGCACAGCTTTTGGTGTTCAACAATGAACCCTTAGCAAAGGTCCTCCTCTCAACCTGTGCTATGTCAAAAGAGTACGTCCTACTCTTTCATATTATGCATGCTTGGCACCCATCCTGATATGTGGCCACTGAACAGTCCCAGCCCTCCAATCCCAGCAATCCTGCCACTAGCCCAGTCCTCCTAGCTTCTTCCCAAGGTCAAAGGAGCCAGACCTGGAGAGGCGGAAGGTGACTGCAGCCCTCCATCTTGGGGACCCTATGCTAAGGCAGCATTTGGTCAACATGAGGGTCCTCCCCTCCCTTCCTGCTCTGAGGTTACCTTCTTTGTTCCTGGCACTGGCAGGGCCTGAGAGGACCACCTCTTAACAAAGTGGCTAGTCCTGAGATATGAAGCCAATGGGTAAGAGGGTAGGAGCCCCAACTTGACTAGTTTTGCTGGGTTATTTTCTCTTATTTCTAAGTCTATCTCTTACTCAAGAGAGTAAGTTGGGTGGCGCCTGTGGCTCAAGGAGTAGGGCGCCAGCCCCATATACCAGAAGTGGCAGGTTCAAACCTGGCCCCAGCCAAAAACTGCAAAACAAAAAAAAAGAGAGAGAGTAAGTGACTGGGTTAAGCTCAGGGACAATCTCGGTCCAGCCCCTGTGCTCAAGGGATGAGTTCATCTACCACCAGATCCCAGGTACGCCCTCCCTACGCACTCTGCAAACACCAATCTGTTTTCTGACTGGTAATGAGGAGCTGCCAGGAGCCAGACTAGCTTTAGAAGGGTACAGCAGGAGCTGTGGCAAATAGCATTCTATGGGGAAGCCCACCTTCTCTGTGGAGCCTAATCCTTGCCAACTCTGACACTCAGGAACTCCTTTCCTGATCACTAGCAAGGGAGGCCACACATGTAAGGAGGGGGATGCCTCTGGGGTAAAGGTGCCAGGGTCCAACCTGAGCCAAGAAGAGGGCATGAAGTGGTTCAGAAAGGAAAAGGCATCTGCTCTGGGGAAAGTGATCCTCCCAGCCTAACAGGAGGGGCTTTAGGGGTTCTGGACTCTCTGGAGCCAAAGCTGGGTGACCCTGTGCCTGGCTCCATCTCAAAGGCAATAGGGACCTGGCCTTGATGTGGATGAGGAAAAGCTGGCAGTAACTCTCTCTGTGAGATTTCAGTGTCACCCTGAGAGCTGACTTTTCAAAGGAGAGATCTGCAGATGTCTGAGGGAAGTGTCCTCCTTCCCACCTAGATCATGAAGGGTTTGACCTGGACAGTGTGAAAGTCACTTTGCTCTTTTTGTTCATCCAGCAAATCCTGCACATCTGATCTGGGCCTCACCCTGGGCTGGCTCCTGCAGGGACAGAGACACTACCTGAGACCTGAGCTTTTCTTTAGCAGTCCTAGTCTTGAGCGAGCCAGACCTTACAGGTGAATGAGTAATCAAACTGCTAACTGCCAGGCCACAGGTGAGCCACTGATGCTCTTGATTCCAATCTATCCTTGGCTGCCAACCAAGACTGACAAAGGGTGAATAGGTGAGCAGACAAGTGAGTGGGTGAATAAAACAGTGAATGAATGAGTGGGTGGGTGACTAATGCTCATGCCAAGGACTATGATGCTCTCCTTGTTGCACCAAGTGGCAAAGGTGGGCATGATCCTCACATTTGCTCTTACTATGACCCAGGATTTGGCCTTGGAAAGACAGCAGTATGATTCACTTTCTCTAGACCAGTGGTTCTCAACCTGTTGGTCGCGACCCACAGGAACTGTATTAAAGGGTTATGGGACTGGGAAGGTTGAGAACCACTTCTCTAGACAAACTCCAAGAAGTCCCTACCCCTACATGTGTACACAGAGTGTTCATGACCAGTGATACCAGGAAGGGAGAATAGGAAACCCTCAGACCAAAGCTCTAATTGCCCTCAAATGACTCTGCCAGCACCCTGGCAGAACAGTGCCCAATGAGGAACATGGCTTGAACTGGCAACCATCAGTGTGGACCTCAACCCCACAACTCTTAACCCTGCCAGCAGGTAACAGCTCTGGATCATGGAGGGGCCACTTTGGAGTATTCCACTGTCAGGAGAACCTTGGGCTCCTACTCAGGATTCAGGGAGAGTGAGGTAGGCAGAGAGCTTGTTGGGGAATCAGGCTAACACCAGATCAGTGGTCAAGAAAAAGTAGATGCCAAGCTGCAGAGATAAGGATCCCAGCCAGCCTCTGACGCCAGGCTTCCTGTTTTACTGTGGTGTCTTGAACAAGTCCAGCCCAGGACTGGCTCCAAGGCAGCAGCTGCTGAATGACTCCCTAATTAAGTCATGCAAGAGGCACTTGGAGGGGGCATTGGTAGGCAGAATAATGCCCTCACCACCACCCCTGACAAAGACGTCCACATTCTAATCCCTGTAACTATAAATATGTCATTTTGCCTGGCAAAAGGGACTTTAAGGATGTGATTAAGTTAAAAAACTTTGAGATGAGATTATCCTAGATTATCTGGGTGGACTCAATATAATCACAAGAGTCTTATAAGGGAAAGCAAGAAGCAGGAGAGCAGAGGAGGAGATGTGACCACAGAAGCAGATGTCAGACTGGTGAGATTGCTTGCTGGAAGAGGGCCCCAAGCTGTGGAATGTGTGCCGCCTCTAGAAGCTGGAAAAGCCAAGGAAATAAACGCTCCCCTAGAGGCTCCAGAAGGAACTCAGGCCTGCAGACACCTGATTTCGACTCGGTGAAACCTGACCTCCACAACTGTAAGAATAAACGTGTGTTGTTTGAAGCTATTATGTTTGTGGCAATTCGTTACAGCAACAACAGGAAACTAATATAGTAGGCATTTAAGGAGAGTTGAGTCAAACTCCACTTTAAGGAATCAGAGAGAATCCCATCGATGGCACTTTTTTCTGTGATGGCTTGCAAGCAGCCCCTCTAGAAGCCAGAGGGCTGGATGCAATGATACTCAGCTCTTCTGATTACAACAATGAAACCATCCCTCAGTTTCCCACATCCCAGACTTGTCACCTTGGATTCCAGGAAGAGAAATGTCCCTTGTGTTATGATTTTCACAGTTTCCAAAGGCAGGGGACCAGCCCAAGGTTACCCCAAAGAATATCAGTTGCTAGAGGGTTCCAAGCCTCAAGCAAGGACCAGAGGCCATGGTGCCAAGCACGGCTCAACTTTCCAGGCAGCTGAGCTTTCCCAGGCACTCTCATTTGATTAGAAGTCATATTTAAACAGTGTGAAAATAAGAGCAAGGCCTTGGAGACAGAATACATCAGGCGGGATATTTAATTTGATTTAGGGAAAATGAGACAAACATTTGAGAACCTAACTAACTAACCAGTAATTAAACTAACAACAGGAATGCCCTTGCACTACAACCCACCAAGCACAGTGGCCTTTATGGACTGTATTTACAAAGAGACCTGACAACATAATTAGTCCTGTAAATTTTATGCAGCCTGCAGCTAAGGAGTGATGAATTTTGTATGTGGAGGATGAATGGGGAGAAATGAGGTGGATGAATTTCCATTTTCAGTAAATGAAATTAACACTGCTTAATTAGTGAAGCTGACGAATAAATGATCAGGAAAGATTTAAATCCCTACAAGTGTATCTCTGGCCTGGGTAGGCTGAGGGACGGGCCAGGATATAGTGGGACAGAGTGGAAATGGGTGTAGCACTGGGCCTTATGGCCTGATGTTGGCCCTTTTTAAGGGTGCTGTCCCCAGTGGAAAGCTGGGCTGAGGGACAAGTGGCTCCCCTGCCTTTCCAACATGTAGCTCATTGTGAAGCTTCTTGCCTCATCTCCCATATGATAGCCTCAGAACCACACAGAACATCCAGAATCTGTTCCACCATCTCTGCCTGGCAGACCATGAGGCACCCCCACTTCCTTGCCATGAACTGGCTTATGGGCTAGGAAAAAACTCCTTAGCCCAACAGGCTGACCTAATTGTATCCCAGGGGTCCCAAGGCCAACTCTTCCTGAACTAGCTACCATTGCCCTCCAACCCTCTTCCACCTGCTTTCACCTGCTGCCTGTGCTTTCTCCACTATTCTGGGGACATGGAACCTGGCTCTAGTCTCTTCTTACTCTCTGCCCTTTGAGGATGCTGACATCCCCACCACTAGTACCCTGAAGCCACAGGGGGGCATGTGGGAATGCTTCCGTTGCAGGCAATTACCTAGACTTCCTTTTTCTCATCTGCTTGCTCCTGGCCTGTCTCCAACAAGTCTAATCTGTTCCCAGAATGAAGGACCGGCTACAGTCTTTCCTAGGATATATACCTACCTCTGCCAAAGTTTTACTTGGGTAGATTACAGAATAAAGACCTGGGTACTCCAGGCTAAAGGAGGTTTATGAGGTCTGGACTGAGCTCATCAGGGTCAAACTCAACAATAAACCCAAATTCTTATTCCAGTGTTCGTCCACTTGAGGCAAGATCTGATTATGGGAGATCCGTATCTGTGAGCTTAAAAGACAGTGTGATGGATGCTGGTAGGACTAGCTGCTTCTCACAATGGCCCCAGCCAGCAACTAGGGTGCTTGCCTGCCTCAGCTGTGTCTTCTTTCTTCCTTAGAGGCACCTGGGCGCTCAAGACCATGAGACTCCCAGAAGTAACCTCAAAAGTGGGTGTGGAGGCCTTTCTGAGTCCTAGCCCAGCCTGCCTCTTCTCAGGCCTCTGCAGGTGATTCTGAGATATGCAAGATTCTGGAGAATAGATGCTTATCTGAAAGCCAACAACTCCCAAGCCAGTGACAGCAACAGCAAATACCTCTGTTGGTGCCACTGATTCTTCGTCCTTAAGAAAGATTCCCTTCTGTCTACACACCCCATTTTCTCTGCTCAGGTCCCTGAGGGTGCTGCAGGAAAGCTAGGGGAAAGAATGACAGACAACTCAGTAACAACTGTCCTTTATATGTGGGTGGTTCCCACAGCGTGCAGGGCACATTTACTTCTCTTCTCTCAAGTGTGCCTCATAACAGCCCTGGGATGGAGGCCTGGCAGGTTGCCAGTCTCTCCATATCACCAATGAGGAAACCAAGGCTCAGAGAGGCTTTTGGCTCCAGGTACACTGCTTGGGAGTGACCTGAAGGAGAAGGTCTGTGCTGACCACGGGCAGCAGTCATGCATGTGCGTGTCACTAAAAGGACCAACAAAGGACTTAGAGACCCTTCCTGGGTAAGTGACTGCCCAGGGGAGGTTACTGGGCTTGTCATATCTGTGAGAGGTAAGTCACTCCTCTGTATAGCTTCTGACTAAGGCTGCCCCAGCCCTCTGTATGACCCCAACCAGCTGGCCTTGCTTCTGACCCTGGGTGGGAGGAGGGTGGGCTAAAACTGAAGTTTCTCCTCCCACCTCCTGGGGAGTCCCCCAACCCCCACCTCAGTTCTGGGCAGAGAGCCTGAGCTGACAGCAGACTCACAGGGGGTCCACACCCACTCCTTAGGGGACCTGCCCAAATCCCCAGGCCCTGTTCCAGGCCCAGTAGCTGCAGCACAGGGGGAAGAATGTGCTAGCTCCCTGCCAGAGGGGGAGGGTGCTTCCCATTTGGCAGCAGCCCACCCTCAGGAGTGGGGACACAATGCAGGCATTTAGGGCATCCTCAAAGGCAGCGCAGACCACAAGACTGGGAGCAGCGCCAAGGTCTCCTCCCTGAGAGGAATGACAAACACCAACTCCTCCTCACCCTCCCCTTCCCTAGCCCTGGTCAAAGAATGGGCGGCCAGGCGGTCTGAGGGGCAGAGACCAGGAGCTTGTATGCCTGCCAGCCAGCAGCAGCTTGGAGAATGGAAAGGTTTTTCTGTTTGCAGAAGCTGATCCTCCCAGCCAGAGAACAAGCTGTTAGCATCAGAAGCTGCAAGTAGTACGAAGTGTAGGGCCCTCTCCCGTCAGGAAGAGGGAACTTCCAGGCCAGCACAGTGGTAGGGGCTTCTGCTGGAACCAAGTAACGTGAAGGGAAAGAAAAATGTCCAGACACAATTACCTCCCTGCTGCATGTGGGTAACTGGCAGGGGCAGGGACCCTCTGGACAGCAGTGGGCGGCTCAAGGGCCAGGGGATGAACTTCAAGCACTTGCTTCCCCCTCCCCCGCAACTGATCAGGAAGGCCTGATGAAGGCAAGGGGGCTCTATCCCTGCTCTACGGCTGTGGTGATGGGCTCCAGCCATCTCTCCTTGGGAAGGCTGCACTAGTCTTCCTAACCACTTTCCCAGTCTCCAGTCTTATGCCTACAATTCCACCCTGTAGTAGTCATGTCCCTGTCCTTGAATTCTTTCAATGGTTTCCCCTCAGGAGAAGGTCCAAGTTTTCTTGGAATGGCTTATAAATTCCCTTGATGGCTGACCCTGGCCCCTTTGACAGCTTCATTTCCTGTCATATCTCTCATGTCTCCAGATCTTTGCAAATGCGGCTCCCTCTGCTAGAATTATTCTACCCTCCTTCACCAGAATAACTCCTTCAAGGCTCTGATAGCATATTTAGCCTAATCCTTTACCCAGAACTAATTACTGGTGACTATGTTCTAGTCATCTTTGCATTCCTCACACCTGGCAAAGAGCTCTGCACAGAGCAGGTACTTAGTGTTTCCTGTTTGTACCAGCAAATGAATGAATAGCCAGACACTTACAGGAGCCGTGTCCCACTGCAAAAAGATCCCTGTACTTCGGATTCCTGTAAAAGAAACATGAACCCATTGGCCCTGGAAATGTATATGGCGCTCCAACAGGCAAGGGCACTGGTACCTAAATGCACTGCAGATATCTACTTTCCAGTGCAGATATTCACCAACTTGGAGATCTCAGATGATCTTGTAATCTCATAAGAATCCTATTTTCTCATACTGCCACATATCACACTCAAGGGCTTGGCTTGTGGTGGGGCACTCAGGGTCTGCTGTAATACCTATACTCACCAGCAGAGGGCGGTGACCGCGAGGCGCTTGGCTTTGTCATTTTGGAATTTCCAGAGCGGCAGCAGGGTACCCTCTTGATCCCGGTATTCGTCAGCAGCATCCTCATAGTACTTAAAATCTTAAACATACACAGGCAAAGTCAGCTGTGGGACTGCCACTTTAAGGCAAACCCAGGTCTACCACTTATTGTCTGTATCCCCATGGGCAAAACAGTGAACCTTTGTGTTTTAGGGTGGGAATATTAACAGTATCTCCCTCAGATGACTTCTGTGAGGATATAGTAATTGAGGTAATATATGCAAAGAACTTATATACTCTAGCACATAGTAATCTCTATAGGTTAGCTATTGTTACTGTCATTGTTATTATTGTAGGAGGTAAATTACAATAAAGCAGCCATGTCCTCATGGATAAAATCCCAGGTTTGCAGCCCTGTCCCCAAGAGTTTCCCTAGAACTTCAGATGGCCAAGAGGAGAACAGTCAAATTTCAATGTTCAGCTGCCAAGGGTTGATTAACAGTTCTATCCATTCTGCCTCTTAAATCCCTAAAATGCAGCCCCTCTTCATATTCACTGCCAAGTCTCATTATAATGAAGCTGACTGAATTCCCCTGAACTCAACTTCATCTGCTACCCTCAAAACTGTCTCTGTCTCCAATTTTCTCTAAGGAAATGTTTCTTCAGTAGAAACATCATCCTTCTACTTGTCTAAACAAGAAACCTGGATAAATCCTTGAATGATCTCTTTCCATCATTCCTCATATTTTCCTACTGATTATTTTTTTAATCATTTTACTTCTCTCCAGTCCCATAGCCACTGCCCAGATTCAGGCTCCAATATCCATCACCTGGATTATTACAACATCCTTCCTCCCTACTTCCAGTAAACTCTTCCTCCAGCCCATGTTCCACAGAGCTACCAGAGTGAACAAACAGATCACCTCACCACTCTCCCCGCCCCAAGTGAAACCTCCTCAGAGGCTCTCCTTTCTTGGAGCTCCCTGGTCAAACCAAGGTTCCTGGTCATTACTTTCATATCATTTCTAGCTAGCTGTCCACCTACCATCTACATCAAATAGTGCCAATGTGTTATCTCATGTTTCTTTGTTTTTCTACATGCTCTTTCCATGAATAAATGTCCTTCTCTTCCTGGCAAACTCCTACTCACTCCAGATCCAGATCAAACTCCTCCTTGTCTGTAAGGCCTTCACTTCCTTTTCAGCAAAGTCAGTTTCTTTGCCTCTCCTCTCCTTTACTGAAACATCTGCCACACTTTGTGGCCTCTCTTTATTCTTATGTCTGCCTTCCTCACCAGTCAACTCTTGGAGAGCAGGAAGTATTCACCTATGTGTCCCTAGTGCCTAGCACAAGGCCAGCCACAAAGCAAATACTCAACAACTGTTTATAGAATAAAATGAAGTAGATCAGCAAAAGTGACATGGTTCTTAGTATTTTTTTTCTAAAGAAGGGTGAACATTTAGAAAATTAATCATCTCATTCCACACAGCCAAGGACATGGCCAGGCACTGCCCCAGCCTCTCCCACAATGCCCCACATCTTGAGGTTATGGGACTACACTCAAACCTCATAACAAAAAAGATTCAGAGAGGTGTGAGCCTTAATCACATCCAACATTACCCAGCTTTGGTTATCTTTGAAAATACCTCATTTCAGAGTGGAGATTAATTAGCAACACTTCTCTATTTTCACTTCTTCATGATTACAATTTCCCAAAGGGAAAAAGAGTATGCAATTAAAAAAATCAAAGTTCAATGAATTTTTATGTGATTGTGTTCTTATAAACGAAAGTGGTTCACCAAGACCAATTTCTCCATGGATATTAATCAGGTTTGCAGCCCTTTGGTGGGCCACTTGCAGAGACTGGTTTTCAGGAAGCCAAGCTATGCAAGTGACAAATTCATTCACAGCTGCTGTGTACTTTGACAGCTTTGAAAAGCACTCAAGGTCATTTTCCAGCCTGAATGATAACGAGGGGGCTTGTTTAGACTGCTGGTTTTGGCAGCCTTAGTTTCTATGTCCCATGGGTGAGCAATGAGCATCAAGTCACCAAGAAGAGCCCTAGGCTGTCAGCAAAGGAGACCAGCCAGCAGCAAGGAGCTGCCAACTCTGGGAGGCAGCTGCTCCAAATAAATGCACAACCTCTTAGGGAAATACAAGCCACTTGGGAATGTGCTGTTCATGCCATGGGAAGGATTCCGTTTCCCTGACACTGTCAAAGACACCACAATTTCCCAGGCCCCCTGGATCTAAGCATTTCTGAACCAATCTCTTTCTTCACCCCATTACTAATTAATCACCAGCGTAGATCTATTGAGGGTGTTTATTTGAAATGTCTCTTCCAGTTCCATGGCTTTGTAGCCTAGTGGTGAAGTGCTAGGCTAGTAATTCAAAGGACCTGTGTTCGAGTTCTGATTCTCACACAAGCTGTGATTTTGAACAAGTGGCATCATCCCTGCCTGAGTGTCTCATCTTTAGACTGAAGATAATAAAGAATGGTATTCACCTTCCAGAATGATTGTCAGGATAAAATAAAATAATATATGTAAATTACATAGCACAATACCTGGCACACAGGCCATTCCAGTGAATATTTCTCACTGTTATAACTGTTCCTTTTTCTCCCTATGACACAGGCTGGCTCAGATGTGGCAAGGCCCATCTCACCCCACACTTGAACCTCAGCTTAGTTTCGTGGCATGATATTCAAGGCCCTTCATAAACTGGCTCCAACCACCTCTCCAGCCTGAAATCGCATCACTTTCTCACAAACCTATTGTTTGGGTCAATAAGCCTACTGCCCCTATCACTAGAGTCCATTCCTATTCCTTTTTACCACCAAGTTACCTGCCAAAAATGTCCTCCCTCTCAAACTCCTCTTATCCCTTGGCATCTAGCTCAGCCTCCCCACTGAAGCCTTCCTTAACAGTTCCCACTTGTCTCTCACATTTCTTCCTCCCTACTTGCAGATCCCCAGAGCAGTTCCTGTCCATTCCATACATTCAAGCATTTACAGCCTTCCCAAGTTGGGCTGGGTAAGAGGACAGAACACAGAATAGGGAAGCTTAAGTCCTTAGATTTGGGTTCTCTGTGCCATTCACTAGTCAGGTGGCCTTGGCCCTGTCTTCCTCACATATAAAGTAGATATAATCATCTCTGCTCTAACTGCCTCCTGGGATTGATGGGAAGATGACAGTAGATCACTAAAGTGTAGGTGTTTTTTGCTACACAGTGGTCAGATCTTATCACTATACCTACTGTTTCTTATGCCATTGCTCATGGTTGATCTGTGAAGTCTTGTCTCCCTAGTGACATCTAGAGAAAGAGGGATTATGTTTTCTCCCCTACAACCATAGTGTGAGACACTCAAATACCAACCAACCTTTCATGAGGGATTTTTAATGCAGGCAATAATAGTGGTTTCTAGCTCTTCAAAACTTACCTTGAGCAATGTCATCATATGTATTCTGGTTGACCATCCGCTCCACTATTTTAGCAGCTTGAGACACTTTGGTGATATCATCGCTCTGTGGGGATAAAGAAGCCACAGG
Source organism: Arctocebus calabarensis (assembly GCA_963573935.1). Classification (NCBI taxonomy): domain Eukaryota; kingdom Metazoa; phylum Chordata; class Mammalia; order Primates; family Lorisidae; genus Arctocebus; species Arctocebus calabarensis. The sequence continues at coordinate 29,304 of CAUYON010035098.1, forward strand.
CCCTTGTAAGCCAGCTCCTGGTAAGGATGTATGCCCTGAGCCACAGCCCAGACTTGCAATTGGTTCAGCAATGCCTCTCTAACACTGCCCATCCCAGACAGCTCTGCAAAGGCATCTCTGCCTCCCTCAAGGCCCAGATCACCCCACTACCTGCTTCCTAGAACTTCCACCTCACAAGTGGCACAAGGGGTCTGAGCTGATATACCTGGCCCCTGGATAGAGCCTGCTTCATGCTCTTTCATTCCGAAATTGTTTTAGAGCATAAGATAGAGCATTAAACAGAGCCCAGGAAGTGTATTGGAGGGAAGAACAGAGAAAGGCAGGTAAGAGGCTTCTTCAGTGGGAACAGAGAGGTTTTGTCAGCTCAGGAAAGGACTCAGACTCCCATTAAATGCTTCAGCGATCTCCTGGTCCAACCCCTTTACCTAGTCAAAGGTTGAGGAGATATAGAGGCCCAAAAAGGTGGAGACATGCTTTTACACATGGAATATGAAGTAGAATTGAAACTCCTAATCCCAGGGCCCTTCCCACTGCCCAGACCAAAGAGAATGTAGGAAGTTTTACATCGGAGAAAAAACCGACTCATTTTGAATGAAAAAGATTATCATTATGTGAAATCCCATAAAGCCACAAGGTGAATCACCTGGCATGTTAATAAGAGAACAAAGAGTTTGGGGCTGACAAGAAAGTGTTTAGGACAGGTGGCAGGAGTGAACCAGCTGAGTTGGCAGCCTTTCAGAGAGGGTCACAGGCCAGTCCCATGGTCCCCCAAATTAGATTTCCCAGGAGTTGTCAGGCAGTTGTTAAGAGGATGTGTTCTAAGGCCACACAGACCTGTATTCCTGCACCCACCCACCTATTAGAAGCCAGGTGGAACTTGGGCAAGTTACTTAACATCTCTGAGTCTCAGAGTCCTTATAATAAAGTGGGGGCAGATGGTGGCATCTGCATCATAAGGTTATTGTGAAGACTAAATGTGGCTTGGCGTCTGTAGCACAGTGGTTACAGCACCAGCCACATACACCGAACCTGGCCCAAGCCAGCTAACCAACAATGATGACTGCAACAAAAAAATAGCTGGGTGTTGTGGCGGCCACCTATAGTCCCACAACAGTTGGGAAGCTGAGGCAAGAGAACATTTGAGTCCAAGACTTTGATGTTGCTGTGAGCTGTGACACCACAGCACTCGACCAAAGGTGACATAGACTCTGTCTCAAAAAAAAAAAAAAGACTAAATTCAACAATATACATTATTATTTAACCCAGTTCCTGGTCAGGATAGTGTCAGAGAAACACGCAGACTAGTGCAGTGGAGCTCTATAAAGTCACATTTGGGGAACTGCCCTTTGAGGACCTTTTGCTATATCCCAAACTCACTCCAAGTTTATCTCAGAAAACTGACCAAGGAACACATTCATCGGAGTCTTACAATCACAGTCCTAAGTGTTCATCTTGTTCCCAGCTAATCCTCCTTTTCTCTGACCCAAAGCAGGAATCCTTTCCCCTTGGCAGCAACCTGGCAAGCTTGACGCTCCCCAGATCAGGTGGCATTTTCTGTGATCAGCTAACCAATTAGCTGAAACCTGCTTTCTGGGTCTTCTATGATTCTAACTGTATTAGAATCTTCTATGATTCTGGCCATTAGGAATTGTGCACCTGGTAATAGCTTCTCTGATGTAGGAGGAAAGTGCCTCATTTTGCCATGTCAGCCCTTCCTCAGGTGACTCCATCAGTCATGGCATGGCATACTAATAACAAAATAGCCACCACTTACTGATCAGTAGCATGCAAGTACTTTGTCAGAGGCCATACATACATTGTCTTGCATTGTCACAACAGTCTTGCAAAGCAGGTAGGATGTCTTTACAGATGAGGAAACTGAGGTTTCAGGAAAAAACAGCTAATAAGTGGCAAAGCCAGAAAATAAACCAAGGTCTGTGGACTCCAAGGCCCATGCTATGAGCCCCATGAAGGCAGCCTGTCCCTTCCCCAGATGGTCAACCTTCTCTGGGACCTGGGAGACTCATGTCTCTGAATGTGCTTCCAGGAGAGTGTAGTGGGTTATTACCTCCCTTGTCTGGGATATTATGATACTTAAGCAGCCAGATCTCTTCATTGGTTCTAATTGAATTGTGACCTCTAAGCCCCTTCCTCCATTTCTACCTAATTGTTCAGATCAGACAAGCTTACATTCATTTCTGTGCATTCACCCAAATCATTAATGAAACAAAAACTTAAGATCTACCATTGGAGACCTTCCTACAAAGTATCATGAAATTATTCTTTTCTCCCCTCCCACATACTTGAGTTTCATACCAACCTAATCTGACCCAGGTCTTTGAGGAAGAAATTTCATTCTACTCAAGCATGGGGCCCAGGAAAAGAGTAAATCAACTTCCATTCCCACTCTCTTGCACAGACAGCCTGGTCTGGTCCTTGAGGGGAGATGCACATGTTATACTGCCCAGTGTCCTATCCAGAGTGGCTTCTTGGTCCAGAGGGCTGGAATCTACCTGTATCATAGCCTTCCATGTCAGCCAAATTGAAAGAGCCCAGTGTAAATAGATGGAAGTGGTCCCTCTTCCTTGAGGATATTAGACACCAGTTCTGGCAGGGTTTAGATACTGGGTCAGATTCTAGTCTCAGCACAAGGAATTTTCTTCCAGTTTCTGGGTCCTGGGGATTGTAGTTGAGTTTCTGCAACCATGGATCCCAGCATAGAGCTCAGAGCCAAACCCCTGACCCAGGCCAGTAGCCACTCTGAAGCCTTTAACCTCTAGAGAATGGTGCAGAGGCAGCCAAGGGCCTATACAGAGCAACCCTCAGGGCAGGAGCTCCATCTTTCAACTCAGAGTTCCAGTACCCAGAATGGCCATGATCACTGGGTACCTAGTCAATGATTGAATAAAACTGAATTGGGATTCTTATTTAGCCAAGGAGAGGCTAAATGTGACATTATCCCTCAGATATGACATTATCATGGTGTCAGAACAGAGAATCGAGTGGAAGTGGGTACACCTCAGACAAAGGAAGTAGAATTTCCTTTAACTGGTCCAGCTATTACGCGGGAGAGGAGCAGAACCACCTCCCTGAGAGCAGCCCAAGGAGCTCTCCGAGGTGCTGAAACCAGCCCCTAGCTTGCTGTGGACCTTGTCCTTCCCCCCCAAGTGCAGATCAAACCTATTCTAATCCACACTGGGACTCTGGCTCCCACTGCAGATTTCTCTCTGTTAAAGGGACAAGTGTGGTCCTTCAGCATCTTCTGTGCTGACCTCCCTGCACTGACCCCCTACAGTTACATCCCTGTAACTCCCATGATGATTCCCAAACCTATGCTGATCACACCCACAGTTAGCTCTCAACCATGACTTTTATAATGACTCCTACATGGATGGCTCCTCACGGTAAATCCAGCCCTGGGTGGCCACATCCATTGGCCTGGCACTGATGGTACCTATGATGATCTCTGACTTGGCTCCTAGCCCTGAAGACTCACTTAAGTATAAGGCACAAGAAAACCCAAAGACTAGAAATTAAGAAGCATCTCACCTTCCCAAATCCCATGAACCCTTGCCCGGGGAATTGGTGCCTTCTCACATCCACCCTCACCCTACACAGACTAAGGGTCGCATCTTCTGTTGCTCCTAGCCCAATAGTCTCAAAACACTACTAGACTCCAGATCCATATAAAATTGGGAGTATGTATGGAATGCTAGAGACATATGTAGCTCTCCTTACATCTTACCTCAATATTAGTCCCTGATTTAAGTATCTGTGAAACCCTCCCAGATAGCCATGCTTCTGGCCACCCAGAGACCAAAGCCCCACTCAGACATTCTGTGATAGAGCTGTGGGGACCATTAGCAAACCTGGGACTCCATAGATGTCAGCTTCCTCATAGCCATCTTCCCTGTTTTTTTAGCTACTGGTGTCTTTGTCTTCTCCTTCTCTTTGGTCTTTTCCTGCTTCTCAAGCTCCTCTACATAGGCATCATAAATCTCCCACTAGGAAAGGGGAGAAGAGAGAGGTCATTGTGAGGTGCAGTCTTCACTCAGAAAGCTCCTTTTTGGCTTTCAGGGCTTACAGAGTTGATCACACTAACGGCTGTCACAAGCACCCTCTACTTGGTTCATTGTAATTATGCATTCGATGTCTGTCTTCTCTGCTAATCATCAGTCCTGGAACAAGAACAAGAGTTTTCAGGATACCTCTAGGTTGGGCTTATCCATCCTGAAGCTTAGAGGCTAGGTCTCCAGCTAGAGATCAACATTGTTCTACTCTACAATCCCCACCAGGCAGAACAAATGAGCAAACATCAGGTTAGCTCACGTTTTTCTTGGTGATTTATAAGACTCTGAATTAGGAAATATAAAAAATGTATCTCCCCCACAGAATTAGCATAAATATAGTGGCTCAGGCTGGCTGTCTACAGTACTGACCACAACTCAGCATTAAAAAGAAATAAGCAAATGTTAAAGAACCCCACTCTTACAGCAAGAGAAGCTCAAAGATAGTAGCAGACCTGGGTTGGGCAAACGCCCCAGATCATACTGTGTGCTCCCCAGACCTGGGCAGTCACTGCCACCTGGAGGCCAGATAGCACACCTTACATTCAATAATTCACTGATGGACTAGTAGTGTTACACGCTGCAAAGCACTTCAGTGTTTGTTATCTCATTCAGAGCCCTCCAACAATTCTATGAGGCAGGTTGTCATCCTCTCTTGACAGAGTAAGAAACTGAGGCATTATAGTGACATGGTTTTCCCAGATTTGGTCCCTTAGCTCAGATCTCCTGATACCACATCCTGCCCAAAACAGAATAGCCATCCCAGACTTAAGGGAGGAGAAGGCTGTGCAGAGACACTGCAGGTTGCTGGGAGGGCAAGGTCAGAGTGCTAACACTTCAGAGTCAGCCACAAGGCACCAGGAAGTCCATGGGAACAAACGTTCTCCTTGGTCCTGAAAGAAGTCCCAGAAGCCATTCCCGTTTCTAGTTAGGATGACCTTGCCCAGGAGGCATGTGGCTGGCCCACAGCTCGTTGGATTGGGACTTATAGTTTCAAGTACATGGTGCTGCATGCCTGGATGCTCATGAAATTGAGCAGGGAAGTGGGCGGATAAGGAGGACAGACTACCAGAGGAGTTCTTGACCAGGTCAGTCTCCTTTGCTGCTGAATGTGAAAAGGATGCATGGTGGGGCGGGGTGGGGGTGGGGGTGGGTGGTGACAGGTAGCCGACTGGGTCAGGTCTTACCTGATTGGCTGTGGCTGAAAAGTTTGTTCTGGGAGGAGGCTCCATCTGACATTCCCGGTCCTATAAACAATAACAGGAAACCCCCAGAAAGCGCTCAACTCCTTCTCACTTAACCTAACAGTACATCCTTGGAAAAAGCATTTTGTTTGGAACTGAGGAAGGGGTGGGACACCAAACTGGAAAAGTAAAGCGGGGCCTAGGCCAAGACCAAATGAGGCATTCAAAGCCCACATTTTATTCCTTTTGGCTTTCTATGGAAGAAGCATAAGCCAGAAAGCAGGGACAGTGAAAGCTGACTGTCAATCTTAACCAAGATAAATTGCAAGTGAAGGATGGACAGATATATAGGAAGCCAGAGCAGGGCACAGACGTCAGCCTCTGGCAGGCCATCAGGTTAATGTCCATCACCCTGAGAAAATTTCTACCTAATACTGGGGTCTCCAGCTCCAGCAGGGGAACACAGTCCTTCCGCATTGCTTACCACCCAGATCTCCAAATGTCAGTAGAGGGACCACAGAGGGTATTGAGGCGCTGTCAGAAACTCACCCCATAGACTTCACCCTCCATCCACAGATTCATTTCTGTAGAACTCTGTCCTTATGTGCATGAGTATCTTGCCTGAGATCCTGATCCTGGGTCTTGGGCTCCTCCACACTTACAAGTCAGGGAATCTTTCTGGCTTTTTCCAGCTGGTATACCACAGAGTCATCAACTTCAGCCAACTGGTTCCTAGATATCCCACTACCCCAGCACCCTACAGTGTCCTCTCTCCTCAAAGGTGTGATTTCTACCCCATTTACAAACTTCAGCTTGAATTTAAGTCTCTTAGTGGAGTGTTCGGAGGGCACTAGCCTCTTTGTTACTCCCTCTGAAATTCTGCCAGGATGCCTTACAGGGACCTGAACACATGTTCTCATCTCTCCTTGGAGAGATAAATTGTGGCATTTGCCCTGCCACCCCTGCCACGCCGAGGGCTTCTGGGGCTGGAGTCAGACCTTCTTTCTCCCTGCCATGCACAGTGTGGAGCTGCAAAGCAAAGGGGCTAGAATGGAGGCTGCTTTACCCGGAGACGGTTGTTGAGGGTCTGTGAGGCCCTCTCACTGAAGTTGAACTTGTTAGTGAGCTTTCGCTCCTTGGGCTGCATAGGCTCCATCAATTCTTCAGTCACTTTTTCAGGTATCTGGAAATAAAGACACAGAGGACCAGGACTTAGCTATGAGGAAGTGGTGGAGAATTGGAGCAGGACAGAAGTCCATGACATAGGATAGGGGTGGGAGAAAGTGATGCTACCAGATGTGGTGGCACCTGCAGCATCTAACTTTTCACTTTCAGCCTCCCTCCTTGCACTGTAAGTCACCCTTGAAACCCCAATCAGAGCCTGAGCTGGAAGAGGAGGAATGGAGAGCAATATTATACTATACCCCAGCTGTAGTCTCATCTAGTTGACTTCCAGCTTCAGCTTCTAATTCCTTGGGCTCTTCATCTTCTTCAAGATTTTCTGTTTCTGAAATCACCACCTTGGCAGAATCCTGAGAACCTTGGTAGGATATTGCCAATAAGCTCAAAGTCCAGGTCTGATTCCCCAGTCCCTGGCAGGAAGGGCCTTCTTGGTTTCTTCCTTTCAGCCCTGCCTTGCCCTGGGGTTGTCTTTAGCCTGTTTGTCATGGGTTAGCTCCCAGATCTATTCTGCGCAGACAGCTGTCTATGGTCCTTATGTCAGTAGAGACTCTACTTTTGGCTTAGGGGGTCTACTCCTTAAAGTGACCAGAGAAAGGGGACCAGGCCCAAGGCTGCAGCCTCAGGCTGGCCCAGAGTCCTACCTGCCGCTAACTCATCACGATAATGCTGTCGCCGTCCTTCATCTGAGTCTTTGGGGATCAGGTTTCCGACTTGGGTGAAGTGAACTGCCAGTTGGTCCACAAAGCCAATAGGCTTGTATGCGCCTTCCTAAGAAGAGAGGACCCCAGGGGTCCCCAACATGGCTGGAGTCAGAATGTAGTCTGCCTTCATTCTCTAAGGTAAAAGACAGCCCACCTCTGTTAAAGGAAATACAACTCACCAAAACCTCAGACAACCTGAAGTTTTCACTGTGTTTTAGTTTAAAGAAAAGGAGGCAAAGGAAATCAATTTTTTTAAGTTCTCATCAAAGATTTATTTTAAAATACCTCATCCTTCCTACCTCAAGCAACTCCAGATTTACCTATCCCCATGCCAAGGGATCCCAATTCACTTGCCACCCCACAGACCTGGGCAGGTCACACACTCATCAGACACACCTGCCATGGCCCTCTCTTCACTGAACATAGCAGAACCTAAAGGATGGATAGATCCTCACAGACAATCCCAATTGCCCCTGTTCCATGCAAGAGGACCATAGAAATCCAGAAAATGTTTGAGTTTGGCACTTGTCCAGATCACACAAAGGGACTGTGTGGGACTCTGCTTAAAACTCAGCTAACTTAACTTTGTTCACTCATCCTGCAACCTTGAATTCCTGGGATCAATACATCCTCCCACCTCAGCCTCCTGAATTGCTAGGATTATAGGTGTGCACCACCTGTTAATTTTTTGTAGAGAAGAGGTCTTACTATATTGTCCAAGTTGATCTCAAACTCCTGGTCTGAAGCAATCCTCTTTCCTTGGTCTCCCAAAGTGCTGGGATTGCTGGCATGAGCCACTGTGCCTGCCTAGTCTGGTTCTTCTAGACACCCTCCTCACTGCATTCTAGCAACTGCTAAAATTGACTTTGAGATCATAGAAGTATCTTTCTTCTCTTTCTTTTTCTTCTTTTTTTTTTTTCTCAGACAGGGTCTTCCTCTGTTGCCCAGGCTAAAGTGCAGTGGTACAATCATAGCTCATTGAAATCTTGAACCCCTGAAGTAAAGCCATCCTCCTACCTCAGCCTTCTAAGTAGCTAGAACTACAGGAATTTCCAGCTGACTTAAAATTTTTTTTTGTAGAGATGTTTTCCAGATGTTTGCTATGTTGTCCAGGCTAGTCTCAAACTCTGGGCCTCAAGTGATCCTCCCACTTGGGCCTCCCAAAGTACTGAGATTACAGGTGTAATCTGCACCAGGCCCTTTCTTTCTTTTAAAACCATTCTGGCAGGGGCAGCACCTGTGGCTCAGTGAGTAGGGCGCTGGCCCCATATGCCAGAGGTTCAAACCCAGCCCCGGCCAAAAACTGCAAAAAAAATAAAAATAAAAATCAACATTATGATTCAATAAAATTATTTAAAAATATATAAAAAAATAAAAAAAATAAAAATCAACAAAGTATGACATTTCTTTAAAAAAAAAACAAAAAAAAACCTGTTCAGCTCCTGTGGCTCAATGGGCTAAGGCACCAACCACATACACCTGAGCTGGCAGGTTCGCATACAGCCTGGGCCTGCCAAACAACAATGATGGCTGCGACCAAAAAATGGCTGGGCGTTGTGGTGGGCGCCTGTAGTCCCAGCTACTTGGGAGGCAGAGGCAGGAGACTCGCTTGAGTCCAGGAGTTGGAGGTTGTTGGGAGCTGTGATGCCACGGCACTCTGTCCAGGGTGACAGCTTGAGGCTCTGTCTCAAAAAAATAAAATAAAATAAAAATAAAAATAAAAAACCATTCTGGTAAACCCTTTTCAAGTCATATAGAAAATAATTATATTCATATGTCACACTGGGGAACTCACAGCAAAAGAAACCTACCCATGGGTACTTGCTGCACCACACCTACCTGCTCCTGGAAGGCTGGAAGGATCACCATAACACAAGTTGGGAAGCTCTGCCTTGAAAAGTCGCCTCAAAGCCTTTCCTCTCCCATTAACTCAGATGGATAGGAGATGGAACAGTACAGTGGTTAAGAGGATGATCTCTGGAGGTAGGCAGACATGGGTTTAAATCTTTATTCTGCTTCTTTTTTTCTTCTTTTTGAGACAGAGCCTCAAGCTGTCACCCTGGGTAGAGTGCCGTGGCATCACAGCTCACAACAACCTCCAATTCCTGGGCTCAAGCGAGTCTCCTGCCTCCGCCTCCCAAGTAGCTGGGACTACAGGCGCCCGCCACAACATCCGGCCATTTTTTTGGTTGCAGCCTTCATTGTTGTTTGGCGGGCCCAGGCTGGATTCAAACCCACCAGCTCAGGTGTACGTGGCTGGCACCTTAGCCGCTTGAGCCACAGGCACTGAGCCTATGCTGCTTCTTATTAACTGCAGGACCTTGGGCTCAAGCACTCTAAACCCTAATTTCTTCATCTATAAAATAAAGATATTAATATCTAATTTGCTCAATCACTGTAAGTATTAAAAACAGTAAAAACATCTGAGAGGCTGAGGCAGGTGAATTGCTTAAGCTAAGCAGTTCAAGACCAGCATGAGCAAGAGCAAGAGCAAGACCCTGTCTCTACTAAAAATAGAAGAAAAACAACAACTACCCAGGTGTTGTGGCAGGTATCTGTAGTCCTAGCTACTCAGGAGGCTGAGGCAAGAGGATCACCTGAGCCCAAGAGATTGAGATTGCTGTGAGCTATGATGATGCCATAGCACTCCAGGGCAATAGACTGAGACTCTGTCTCAAAAAAAAAGGAAAATAATAAAAACAATCTATTATTAATAACATAATGTTTTACACATAATAAGTGCTCAATATTAATGATCAATAAGAACAGCCATTATTATGTTGATGAAAATTCCTGTGGGAATAAATTACCTATATAGCTGCCATTTGAAATTCCACCTTCGTCCTGTTCCAGGAGTTGACTAGGACCTTCCTTTTCACTTTAGAAATGGAATTCCACTTCATTGCTTCTGTGAAAGGAGGGGAGGCATCCCTAGACCAGAACCATCTGCCTCCCCCTCTAGCACATCAAGAGAAAGTAGCAGCTTTGGAGACCTAACGCTCTTAGACTTCTCCAGACTAACAATTTAGAGATCAACTGTGCCGGAGGATGCCAGGCAGGACTGGGAGGCTGATGGAAGGCTGAATAAGGTGAGCATTTCTGGGAGCCTAAGGATACCCCACTGGTAGTTGCCTCAAATGAGGGGCAAATAGAGGGCATAGAGACCCACAAATCAGCACCAATCCTCTCCTAGCATGTATCCCAGGGCTGACACTCTGAGTCCTAAAGAGACCCTCTTTTCAGCTGTGAAGACAGGAGCCCATAAAGTACACCGTCCTCCAGCATAACATCGGGAAGTATAAGATGGCTTCCCTCTGACCTTTAGGGGCTGCCTGAGGGTAGTTATTAGAAAAACTCATGAGTAGCACCTTTTAAGAAACATATCTGGATTTGTTTCAGTATCTTTTTGTGGAGGTGTTGACTATACATTCTCAAATAAGATGCAGTGTGCTCAAGAAATTATTTGCCATGTGCCATAACTCATGCTTGTAATCCTAACACTCTGAGAGGCTGATGCAGGTAGATTGCTTCAACTCAGGAGTTTAAGACCAGCCTAAGTAAGAGTGTAAACCCCGTCTCTTAAAAAAATAGCTGAGGATGGTGCCTGTGGCTCAAAGGAGTAGGGCATCAGCCCCATACACTGGAGGTGGTGGGTTCAAACCCAGCCCTGGCCAAAAACTGCAGAAACAAAAATAAATAAATAAATAGCCAAGCATTGTGGTGGGTGCCTGTAGTCCCAGATACTTGCGAGGCTGAGGGAAGAGGATCTCTTGAGCCCAGGAGAATGAAGTTGCTGTGAGCTATGATTCCATAGCACTCTAGTCTGGGGCAGCAGAGTGAAATTCAGTCTCATTTAAAAAAAAAAAGGAAGAAAATTTTCACAAAATCTTGTACACAAATTGTCATAGCAGTATTATTCCTAACAGAAAGCAGAAACAGCTGGGCACGGTGGCTCACGCCTATAATCCCAGCACTTGGGAGGCTGAGGCAGGTGGATTGCCTGAGCTCACAGGTTGGAGACCAGCCTGAGCCAGAGCTAGACCTCATCTCTAAAAATAGCTGGGCATTGTGGTAAGCACCTGTAGCCCCAGCTACTGGGAAGACTGAGGCAAGAGAATTGCTTAAGCCCAGGAGTTTGAGGTTGCTGTGAGCTAGGACACCGTGGTACTCTACCAAAGGTGACAAAGTGAGACTATGTCTCAAAAAAAAAAAAAAAAAGTAGAAACAATCTAAATGGCCATCAACTGATAAGTAAATAAGTAAAATATGGTATATTCAGCTCGGCGCCTGTGGCTGAACGGGCTAAGGCGCCAGCCATGTACACCTGAGCTGGCGGTTTCGAATCCAGCCCAGGCTTGCCAAACAACAATGACAGCTGCAACCAAAAAATGGCCAGGCGTTGTGGCGGGCGCCTGTAGTCCCAGCTACTTGGGAGGCAAAGGCAAGAGACTCACTTGAGCCCAGGAATTGGAGATTGCTGTGAGCTGTGATGCCACAGCACTCTATCCAGGGTTACAGCTTGAGGCTCTGTCTCAAAAAAAAAAAATATGGTATATTCATACAATGGAACATTAATTTTTTTGTTAATAAAATCATATGAAGTACCGACACATGGATGGATTGAAAACATTATGCTAAAAGGCCATGTATTGTATTCTGCCATGAATATGAAATGTTCAGGCAGAGTGGGGTGGCTCACGCCTATAATCCTAACACTCTGGGAGGCCAAGGCATGAGATGGCTTGAGGTCAGGAGTTTGAGACCAGCCTGAGCCCTTCTCTACAAAAATAGAAAAATTAGCCAGGTATTGTGATGGCTTGTGCCTGTATTCCCAGCTACTCAGAAGGCTGAGGTAGGCGAATTACTCGAGCCTAGGAGTTTGAGGCTGCAGTGAGCATAATGATGCGACTGCACTCTAGTCAGGGCAACAGAGTGAGACTCTGTCTCAAAAAGAAAAAAAGAAAAATGTCTAGGGATGGAAGACTGTAGGTAAAATATTTCTTTTGGAGAAAGTGTAATGTTCTAAAATTGATTGTAGAGATAGATGTACCATCTGTGAATATACTAAAAGCCATCAAATTGTACACTGTAAATGACTTAATTGTATGGTATGTAAATTATCTCAATAAAACTGTTGGAAGAAAAAACAAAGAAAGAAACTATTATCGTCTCCAGGGAAGGGAACAGAGGAGAAAGGGAGGTTCAATTTTCATTATATTTTCTTTTTTAAGCTTTTGAAATTTGTATCATGGGTTTCTATTATACATTCAAAATGTTATATATTTTTTAATTTTTTAAAGAAGCAGTGCAATGTTGCTTTGGAATAAAATTAACTCAACTCTTGCTTTGAATCTTGGCTGTGTGACTTCTGTAATTTATTTTATCAAATGTAACCTCAGTTTTCAGAAAATGAAAATAATTGTTCCTATAGCAAAGAAATGTGAGGTTTATCTGAGATATTCTGTGTAAAAGACTGAATATAGGATCTGACACTGGGCACAGCAAGCATGGAACAGATGAGTCTCAAAACAATGAAATAAAAAACATGCAGCACTTCCATTTTAACTCAAAAAGTACTTGGAAATTCTCTTCAGTACCCACCTGAATAGACCTTGCTATGGTTGAAAACAGTGTTGTCCCCCGTAAAGACATGGCACATGTGTGTCTACCAAGTGAGAACTCACCCACCCTACATGTACTAAGGGTAGGTTCTTGAGGGGTCTCCTGCCTGCTCGGCTATGATGTCAAGAGATGCTGAGACTGTAGCTGGCATGGGGCCTCCTCCCAGGTAGGAATGTTGGGGGGAAAGGCCAGCTCTTTCTTGTCCATAGGGGACTTTTGTATTCCACCCAAATGTCTGGCTGGGGGAAAATCCAGCTTCTGAAGACCTAATAGTTTATGTTAGTGAAAAACATGTTATACACATTGGAAAAGTATTTTTCTAAGATGATTCATTTCAAGAGTTGTTTTTTTTTTTTTTTTTTTTTTAATTGAGACAGAGTCTCACTTTGTTGCCCTCGGTAGAGTGCTGTGGCATCATAGCTCACAACAACCTCAAACTCATGGGCTCAAGTAATCTCTTGCCTCAGCCTCCCTAGTAGCTGGGACCACAGGTGCCTGCCACAACACCCAGCTATTTTTTTTTGTTTTGTTTTAGCAGGCCCAGGCTGGGTTCAAACCCGCCAGCCCTGGTACATGTGGCCTAACTGAGTGGTTAGGGCGCCTTCATTTCAAGATTCTTGGAAATGGTGGCTCTGCAGGGCACTTAAGATATTGCAATTGATAAGACTACAGAGAGATACATAAATTTCAAAAATCTCTGAAAAATTCCATCCTGTAAAATCGCAGGATTTCAGCCAAGGACCTCAGTTAAAAGTGATCTTCTCTAGCATAGCTGAGAGGCTTTTGCAATGTAGCAAGTTATTACCATTCCAGACAGATATGTATAAAGGGCCCTGCCCAGGAGTGTATGACTTACTTTGAAGCTGTACCTGACAATGTTCTGGGGTGCGTGTGGGTTGTTGGCTGTCAGTATCCGGGTAAACTCCTCCTTTAACTCCTAAGGGAGAGAAACACCAAGAGGGTCATACATGTAGGCCCCCTACAACCCTTTAGGCTTAGGGGGAATCCCTCAGAGTATCAGAAGCCAGGCTCTGTGCAGGCTCATGATCAGTACATGGAAGAAAACATCTCTGAAGCTGGAGGGGTAGAAGGGGGCTACTCACTCACCGCATCAGTCAACTCCAGCTGGTCAGGGGGTCTAACTGTGGCTTTGGACTGAATCCAGTCTTCTGTCCCTTCTGCCACTTCAGTCCCTGAATCTTCTTCCTAGACAAAAAGCTCCCATGAGGGTCAGGAATACCTGATCTACTTGGACAAGCAAGCAAGGCTTCAGGAAGCCTCTTAATTCACAAATCCTCCCAGAAGCCAAACTCTGCCCCTTATCCATAGAATCCAAAATGTACAACACCTCATGGAAGAGTCCAAAAGAACTATGTAGGACAGAGATCCCCGCCTGAATGGTCATGGCCACCTACTCCCTGGAGGTCAGGACTTAGCTAAAATATTGTGGTGGGTTCTTGGCTCCAGTGGTAGAACCAGAAAAACTGGCTCCTCCTTATTGCGTTCCCAGAAGCTAATGTTTAGGACCAAACTGACAAAGGCAGAACTTTACGCAAACTGGCTTAGATGGCAAGAAAGGATGCCATGGTTCGGCGCCTGTGGCTCAACGGGCTAAGGCACCAGCTGCGTACACCTGAGCTGGTGGGTTCGAATCTAGCCCGGCCCACCGAACAACAATGACGGCTGCAACCAAAAAATGGCCGGGCATTGTGGCGGGCGCCTTTAGTCCCAGCTACTTGGGAGGCAGAGGCAGGAGATTCACTTCAGTGCAGGAATTGGAGGTTGCTGTGAGCTGTGATGCCATAGCACTCTACCTAGGGTGACAGCTTGAGGCTCTGTCTCAAAAAAAAAAAGAAAGGATGCCAGGCTGTTCCTTCAATTCTAATCTATATTTTACCTTCCCATCTGCCACCTTAAGGTTAGTCTTAAGCCAATAATTTCTGTACTTAGTTACTTTATTTTTTTTTGTAGTTTGGCCAGGGTCAGGTTTGAACCCACCACCCTTGGTATATGGGGCCGGCACCCTACTCACTGAGCCACAGGCGCTGCCCACTGTATAAGTTATTTTATAACATTTTTGTTTGTTTGTTTTGAGACAGAGCCTCAAGCTGTCACCCTGGATAGAGTGCTGTGGCATCACAGCTCACAGCAACCTCCAATTCCTGAGCTCAAGCGAGTCTCTTGCCTCCGCCTCCCAAGTAGCTGGGACTACAGGCGCCCGCCACAACGCCTGGCCATTTTTTTTTGGTTGCAGCCGTCATTTTTGTTTGGCAGGCCCAGGCTGGATTCGAACCCTCCAGCTCAGGTGTATGTGGCTGGCACCTTAGCCCGTTGAGCCACAGGCGCGGAGCATACAATTTTTTTTTTTTTAAACTGGTCAGGTGCAGCAGTGAGAAGAGGGGAAAGAGTAGAAGGGAGGAAGGAGTTCAATCTGTAACTGACTGTGAATAATCAAGTGAGATAACTCACTATCTTCAGACCAGCCTCTTACTACAATTTTTAATTTAAAAAAAAGTATTAGAAAAAAGTTGCACAGAGACTGGCATAAGGGTTGCCTACTTTTTACTTTGTCAAGTAAAGACACCAAAAAACAACAGCCAAGGGCAATGGCTCACGCCTGTAATCCTAGCCCTCTGGGAGCCCCAGACAAGTGGTTTGCCTGAACTCAGGCATCAGAGACCAGCCTGGGCTAGAGCGAGAATTCATCTCTAAAAATAGCCAGGTGTTGTGGTGGGCGCCTGTAGTCCCAGCTACTTGGGAAGGTGAGGCAAGAGGATCACTTGAATCCCAGAGTATGAGGCTGCTGTGAGCTGTGACGCCACAGCACTCTACCCAGGGGGACAGAATAAGACTGTCTCATAAAAAAAAAAAAAAGAAAAGAAAGGACGGAGCCTGTGGCTCAGCGAGTAGGGCGCCGACCCCATATACTGAGGGCTGCGGGTTCAAACCCGGCCCCGGCCGAACTGCATCAAAAATTAGCCGGGCACTGTGGCGGGCGCCTGTAGTCCCAGCTACTTGGGAGGCTGAGGCAAGAGAATTGCATGAGCCCAAGAGCTGGAGGTTGCTGTAGAGTGAGACTCTGTCTCCACAAAAAAAAAAAAAAAACAACAAGCTATCTATTATCACCTGCATTTCATGAAAGGAGGGATATTTTTCAGGCTACAAAATGTAAGAAGGACATAGCCTCGGGATAAGTAACAGTTCTTTCCCCAAAATGACATTCAGAACATGTTCTCCCGAATTATTCTTACTCTTTTGATTTCATCATAGATTAATAATTTTAAGAAATTTCTTTCCGTATCAGCGTGAGTTTGGAACCACTACCAATAGATAGTACAAAGTGGGCTGTTGGTAACACCAGTGATAAAATCTCAGAGCCCAGGCGGTGCCTTTGACTCAAAGGAGTAGAGCGCCGGCCCCATATGCCAGAGGTGGTGGGTTCAAACCCAACCCCAGCCAGAAACTGCAAAAAAAAAAAAAAGAAACCCAGAGCCCATCGAATCATTATTGTGACCCATTATGACTTGTCCTGTGTCCTGAAAGCATGCTTCCATTTAGGTGTAGAGGAACATCATGCAAAAATGTCCCATAGACAGTTATTGAAAGGCTGACAACCAAGAGGCCTCCCTGCCCGAGGATGAGTCAGGCCTGGGGAACATGTCTTTTTTTTTTTTTTTTGAGACAGAGTAGAGTGGCGTGGTGTCACAGCTTGCAGCAACCTCAAACTCATGGGCTTAAGCAATTCTCTTGCCTCAGCCTCCCAAGAAGCTGGGACTACAGGCGCCTGCCACGACGCCCAGCTATTTTTTTGTTGTTGTTGCGGTTGTCATTGTGGTTAGCAGGCCTGGGCCAAGTTTGAACCTGCCTGCCTCAGTGTATGTGGTCAGCGCCTTAACCACCAAGCTATGGGCTTTGAGCCTGGGGAACATGTCTTACTTGCACACACCTAGCACCCTGTGGCTGTCTTGCACCTTTGTTCTAATTTGTGTGTTTTAATGGGGCACCAGCTTTACCAGCAATAGCTCTTGCGACTGTGGCTTCCCAGAAGCCAGGAAGTGAGGTAAACTAATTTTGATGCAGCCAGGAGGCTGAATCTGGTAAGTGGTGGCTGGTGAGAAGAAAATGTGACAAAAATGCCAGGGCTCAGTGGTTCATGCCTGTAATCTTAGCCCTGTGGGTGGCCCAGGCAGGAGGATCACTTTAGCAGCTGAGTTCAAAGCCAGCCTGAGCAAGAGTGAGTCCCCATCTCTACTTAAAAATAGAAAAATTAGCCAGGCGTGGTGGTGGGTGCCTATAATCCTAGCCGCTTGGGAGGCTGAGGCAGAAGGACAGCTCAAAACCTCAAGAGTTTGAGGTTGCTTGGAGCTAGCTTGACGCCATGGCACTTTAGCCTGGGGCAACAGAGTGGGACTCTTAAAAAAAATATTGGCTTAATTTGTGATGCAGTGATTCACAAGTGTGTTTCTAACTTCAGTCTATTTTGAAAATAGGTTTTTATTACCATCACAGCTAAAAAAGATATTCTCAAAGTTAAACAGTAGCAAATGCATCTGAAACACATCCCTAAATCCTAATACTTATTTCCATCCAGCAATTGTGAAAAGATTTATTGACATTCAGCCAATACATTTACTGATGTCAAAGAGTTATTCTTCCAAGCTAATTGAAAAGTATTGTAAATCTATGTCTGGAATATTAATAGGTAAAAAGACTGTTTCAAGTTTGTTTTAATTCAAGCACAAAACTAAGTTTGTCAAGGAAGAGAAAGATAGGTTTATGGAAGATAGTCAACAGGCCTTCATACCATGGCAAGTAGGGGCAAAGAGCCCTGTTGCTAAGTTTTTTAAAAACATACATATATAACTGTTTCATTATCTATTTTTAAGAATAAAATAATGAAAACATTTCCAGGCATCAGCACCTGTGGCTCAAAGGCGTAGGGCACTGGCCCCATATGCCAGAGGTGGTGGGTTCAAACCCAGTCCTGGCCAAAAACTGCAGAAAAAGAAAAAAAAGAACAAAATGCTCTCTTGAAAGAGTTTCTTCATAAGAGCAATTACGTTTGGCTCCTGTAGCTCAAAGGTTAGGGTGCTGACCACATACACCAGGGCTGGCGGTTCAAGCCCAACCCAGGCCTGCTAAATAACAATGATAACTGCAACAAAAAAAATAGCCGGGTGCTGTAGCAGGCGGCTATAGTCCAAGCTGCTCAGGAGACTGAAGCAAGAGAATCACTTAATCTCAAGAGTTTGAGGTTGCTGTGAGCTGTGATGCCACAGCCCTCTAAGTAAGACTCTGTCTTAAAAAATAAAAAAAGAACAGTTGCTTTCTATTCACTGTTAAATATCATATTTTCCTTAAAAGTAATAATTCGATGTGCTATTATTTTAATATCTGTTATTACTATAATTTTGAAAGTTATTTGTCATAACCAAAAAAGGTCAGAAATTTTGGAACACTAAAATGTAAGAGAAAAAATGTGTAATTTGTCTTTAAATTTTTTTTTCTTTTTTTTTTGAGACAGGGCCTCAAGCTGTCACCCTGGATAGAGTGCTGTGACATCACAGCTCACAGCAACCTCCAATTCCTGGGCTCAAGCGAGTCTCTTGGCTCTGCCTCCCAAGTAGCTGGGACTACAGGCACCCGCCACGATGCCCAGCCTTTTTTTGGTTGCAGCCGTCATTGTTGTTTGGCGGGCCCGGACTGGATTCGAACCCGCCAGCTTAGGTGTGCGTGACTGGCGCCTTAGCCCATTGAGCCACAGGCGCCGAGCCTGTCTTTAAATTAATAATCCTTTAC
>CAUYON010035099.1:0-10041 GCA_963573935.1 Arctocebus calabarensis
GCTGTGGTGTCACACTGCTCACAGCAACCTCCAGCTCTTGGGCTTAAGCGATTCTCTTGCCTCAGCCTCCCTAGTAGCTGGGACTACAGGCGCCCGCCACAGCGCCCGGCTATTTTTTTGTTTTGCAGTTCGGCCGAGGCCAGGCTTGAGCCCGCCACCTTCGGTATATGGGGCCGGCGCCCTGCTCGCTGAGCCACAGGATCCGCCCAAGAATTTCTCCTTCTTTTAAAGACCATCCTTAGCAACCTCATCCAGTAAATTCTAACCTCGTTTCATGGTCCATATTGACTACAATAAGTGCTGAGACGTGTGATCCTATTGATTGAGACAAAGCATAATAACCTACACAAAACCAAGAACACAAAAGGATGGGGGGAGAATGAATACCAGGAAGGCAGCTTGTAGTTTTGCCCCAGACTGAAATAGCAATGGTGAGGGCACTGCTTAATGCCAACCTCTAGAGTTAGGAATAACCTCAGACATTCAGACCCTTTTATTTCTCTTCATTCATCTGTTTTGATTTAATTATCCATGACTTTCTTGACCTCTTTGTATTTTCGATCTGTAACACAGGTTGCTGCCTGTTCCATAAAATAACTCAATTTAACTTAACCACCCTTTTTCAGGGCTTTGTATTTACCAGCACTAGCTTTGCAAATATGAGAAATCTGTGTCTAACGTTTATTATTAAAGTTACTGTGCTCCGAGAACTATATATATCATCTTGTGTGACTCTTAACACATTCCCATTAGATATTATTTTAATTTTGTCTGTTTTGTTAGCAAAGCACCTGTAACAGTGTCTGTCACCTACTAATATACTAATAAATATTTGTAGAGTGAACAAATCCCCATTTTGCAAACTGGAAATTCTGAAATATAAAGCATAAATTGCATAACGTCTAAACAGAGTAAATGGAAGACTATAAACATTTGTAGTCTGATTACAGAACTTATGTCTTTACCATGATGACAGCCAATGCCTAGAAGAAATGAATAATTTTCTGATAGCAGGGGCTATGATTTACTTGTCAATTAGATATCCTTAGTTTTTTAAACAGTGTCTGAAATATCTCAGGTGTCAACAATTACTTTAAATGAATTAATGATAGGCAGAGGATCAGAGAATGACCGGTAGACTTATAAATCCCAATTTAACATCACCTCTGGACAATGTGATGGGCCTTCAAAAGTCAAATTCTTTCCAAACGCTTAAGCACCTAATCTTAGAAATATCCAAGGAGAACATTCTTCAGTCTTTTTATGTCATATAAATCAGACATCTTCAACCGGTATCCCATGGGCTGCATGCTGATTTTGTGAAGACTTTTTTTGTTGTTGTTTACCTGTGGTATTGAATATCACAAAAAAGATGCACTGACTTTTTCTGCTAATCAGCCTTCTTTAGTGTGTGTGCATTTAATGTGTGGCACAAGACAACTCTTATTCTTCCAATGAGCAGCAGAGAAAAAAAAAAAGTTGGACACCTTGAAGTTTTCCCTTGCTACATTTGGAAATCTCTCTTTAAAACAAAAGCCAGGCACTGTAGCTCATGCTTGTCATCCTAGCACTCTGGGAGGTCCAGAAGGGGGAATTTCTGGAGCTCAGGAGTTTGAGACCAGCCTGAGCAAGAGTGAGACCTCATCTCTAAAAATAGCTGAGTTATGGCAGGCACCTATAGTCCCAGCTACTCAGAAGGCTGAGGTAACAGGATTGCTTGAGCCCAGGAATTTGGGGTTGCTCTGAGCTATGATGCCAAGGCACTCTACCCAGGTTGAAAGAGTAAGACTCTGTCTCAAAAAAAAAAAAAAACTAACAATAACAAAAAATAAAACAAAACAAAAGAAAAAAACCTAAACAAAATGATTAAAGGAATGGGAAATAAATACTTGAACTAGAAATTTTAAAGCGAAGTCATTATTATTTCAGGCCTTAACATTAGCTATTTCTTCTTCTGCCTGGAATTTTCTTCCACTAGATATTTGTATCCCTTATTCCCTCATTGCAGTTAAATCTCTGCTCAAATCATATCCTCAGAGACACTATCCCTGACC
Source organism: Arctocebus calabarensis (assembly GCA_963573935.1). Classification (NCBI taxonomy): domain Eukaryota; kingdom Metazoa; phylum Chordata; class Mammalia; order Primates; family Lorisidae; genus Arctocebus; species Arctocebus calabarensis. The sequence continues at coordinate 2,055 of CAUYON010035099.1, forward strand.
CTTCCATAAGATATAATCCCCTTCCATGCTTTATCTACTTACCTTCATTTAGATTTTTCATAACACATTGTGATACTGAACAGTATATTTCATATTCATTTATCGGTTGTCATCTTCCCCTTTAGTTCGTAAGATTCCTAAAGCAGTGCAATTTGGTTGCTAAAATTAAGTTCCTCAGAACTCAGAATAACACCTAATATATTGGATATTCTTATTAATTATTAATTCAGAGAATAAATAATTCAATGACATTAATTCAAGAGTGGCAGAAAACAGTACAATGTACTCTGAAAAAAATGACAAAGTGGTGGCACCCATACCTCAGTGGGTAGGGGACCAGCCACATACATCCAGGTTGCCAGGTTCAAACCTGGTCCCGGCCAGCTAAACAATGACAACTGCAACAAAAAAATAGCTGGGCATTGTGACAGGCACCTGTCATCCCACCTACTTGGGAAACTAAGGCAAGGGAATCACTTAAGCCCAAGCGTTAGAAGTTTCTGTGAGCTGTGATGCCATAGTACTCTACTGAGGGAAATATAGTTAAACTCTGTCTCAAAAAAAAAAAATGACAATGATATATATAAAGATGAGTAAAACAGTACAGGGGAGAAGGGAGATTGGTAAGCTCTCACCTAATGTGTACAATGTAAGGGTGTACAGCACACCCTCTAGGAGAAGGACTCAACCACAACTTGAACTTTACCTAACAAATGCAAACAATGTAACTTAATCATTAGTACCCTAATATTAATCTAGGGAGAAAAAAACAAAGATGAGTAAGACAGATCAGCATCTTTACTAATACAAACATTAGTTATATCAACTTAAAAAATAATACATTTTTGGTTAGGTAAAAGAAATTACTTATATTGGGCCTTTTCCTCCCATGGAAGATGTTTATGTAGTTCTGAATATTATTATACATTGTGGGTGCCATGGGAACTGTGTGCTTTATGTAATCAGTTAACCAATTTAAGAAACTTTCAAATGCTAAGAGAAACAACCTCCTGAGACCCTAATTGGTAATGCTGGTGGTTTTAGAGATAGTTCTGGAAATCATAATCATAAACTATATCAATAAGCACAATGAGGAAAGGCAGTAATGATATGACCATTCTGCCTTCAAGCAATAAAATTTGATAATGTACCAGTCATTCCTTCCCTAGCTGTACAGAAGAGAGTTATAAGGGTCAAACTGAGCTGAAAATGCTCAATTCAACAAATTGAAAGCTTGTTAAGTAGACATAAGCGAGCACCCACTGACTCTAAGAGAAGTGAACTATGACCAGGATGGCTGTTGAATCGATCCCAGGAATATTTTAAATAAGGATTTTAACCCTCTTATTTTAGAAAAATCTAGAAGTAGATACATTATACAAAGAAGTTGAACCATATGACCTTTAGATGCTGTGACGGATCCCATTATGTCCCTCAAAATTCATGTGTTGAATCTTTAATCCTTAAAGTGCCTATTGGAGTAAAGAAGTAATTAAGGTTAAATGGGATCTGAATCGAGTATAATTAGTGCTTATTTGAACAGACATCAGATCTTCCTCTCTGTCCCTTTCTCTTTCTTCTCTCTTCCCTCTCCCACCCCGATCCCTACCAGATGTGAAGCAGATATAGAGAGAAGGAAGCTGTCATCACAAGGAACCAAACTGGTCCACATCTTGACATTGTAATTCCCAAAGTCTAGAGCTCCCATGAAAAATCTCAATGCAATGTTATAGAGTATTACATGAAGTATAAATCTGTGTTCAAATACCCAAGGGCCTTTAAGAAATTTTAGGGTTGAAGAAATTGTTGAAGAAAATAACTAATTATTAGATGCATTAGTTAGCACTGCCACATAACAAACACCCCCCCTCCAAAAAAAAAAAAAAAACAAAAACCTGTGACTTGAAACAAAAGTGCTTATTAGGAGTGAGCAGGATAGTTCTTGTATTCTTGCTAGGCTTATTCATGCATCTGAGTTAGCTGTTGATCAGATAAGCAGCTCTGCTGGTCTTGGCTAGACTGTCTCATATATTTGAGGGTCATCTGGCTAGTTTCAGCTGGAATCATGGAGCTATCTTCCACATGGTCTCTCAACCACCAAAGGTTGGCCCTGGCTTGCTTATGTGGCAGTAGCATGGTGGCATGGTTTCAAAAGAAGAAGTAGAAGCATATATGACTACCTGAAGCCCAAGCCCAGAAGCAGGACTCTAGTACTTCTGCCAGATTCCATTAGCCAAAACAGTCACAAGGCTAGCCCAGATTCAGAGAGTAAGAAAATAGACTTAAATTTTGAAGGAAGAATCTGCAAGGTCACTTTGCAAAGTACATGGATACACAGAAGCCATTAATTATGGCCTTCAATGCATGATTTAAATTAGAGAACCTAAAAAAAGCAATCTAAAAAGTGAATGTCTGAGTGGAAATGGATGTGGGAGGGGTTGGGGCACCATATGGGGATAAATCAGGGCTGACATTTTTTAGGCATAATTATCATAATTTAAGTAGTAGTTAGAAATACAGAGAAGTGGGAGTAGAGAGATTCTAATTTTCTTAATGAAAAAAATGCACTTCTCTAAAGAACATTTAAAAGAATTTAAATGAGAAGGATCTTAATGACATATCCATAATAGGAACATTCATTGTTTGAAGTAAATCAATTCATGTTGCTCTGAAATCTGTGAGTTTCATTTTTCCCTTCCTGGTGTAGGAATATTTCCTTGTAATAATTCCTTTTGTATTGTGGTTATTGTAGAACACAATAACTACTCAGCCAGGCTGCCAATACTTTCTGAGTAGGAGGCTGTCACATGCTACAGCAGAGTCAAGCAAAAAGGCATCCATCTTTCTGCATTGTGACACCCAAGAATCAAACCAAAAACTTTTAGCAATATGGAGATAATAAGTGAGTTTCAGGCCTAAGTATATTGCAACAGAACTATCATTACAGCACAGAGGAGGCAAAATCAAGAAAAGTAAGCAGACCAGTTATTTTTTCTTTAAACCTTCAAAATTTGAGCTGGGTTTTTTTTCTGTTTTACAATGATTAAATAGAATGAAAGATCACATTAATGTTATTTTTAAGGATCTTGTTTTATATTTTTTAATCTAAAAGGAAGAAGAAATGTGGCATATAACAAAGTAAAATTACTATTAAAAACAAAAGTATGATTAGCATGTACCTCGTATGTTCATGTACATTTAAGTAAACAAAAAAATACTTTTTGTTCACTAATTAAATATACAGTAGCAACTCCATGGTTGGTCATCTCCCTCCATTGACCACCTCTATTATGCTGACCTAATTTTCATATACTGAACTTGCAGCACATGTACATATAGGTACACTAGACCTAGTTCCTTATGTTGACCACCTCAATGCGTTGACCAGTTTGTGACAGTCCCTTTGGTGGTCAACTTACAAAGGTTCTATTGTAATTTCTACTTTGTGTTCTAACTTTTCCAGCGAGGTGAAAACATTGTTTCAGACAATTCAGTTTTCCTCTGAGTTGTATGTCAGCTCCAGGCAGCTTACATAGATCCAAGTTACTGTGGGGCAATGGAGAGGCAACTGGTTTATTGTCAACTATGGACCTGAGAATTCACAGAGTCATCCAGTATTCCACCTGGGCCTTGGTCATTGCTTCCTGCATATCATACTAGCTTTGTCTGGTTCCTGCCAATAAGACCCGTTAGACCTAGCAGTTACCTCCACTACTTCTGTGTTCCCATTAAATGAAAAGAAAGTATTGAGTTTTCTTGCTTCAGAGTATGGAAGTCTTAGCTAGTTTGTTTCCAGCTAGTTTGTTTGTGTGCCTAGATATGGCACTCAGCCAGTTTTGAGGATGTTGACATTTCTCAGAGTTTTAACTACAAAAGGGAACATATGTCTTTTCTCCTTTCATACCCCTACAGTCATCAGGGTTTGGCTTGGTTTGTTTTTTCTCCCTCTCTGGGGCTTAGTCAGAGAAAGATCTTCTCCCTAAACTACTGAAATCCACACTCTCAACACTTTCTCTCTGATTCTTCTCTCTCCTATTGCCCAGGAAATTCTTCCTGCATGGTATACAGGATAGCAAGATTGTTCTTTCTAATACAGCATTTTATCTTATATTTTTCTTCAATATTATGAGTAACTTTTATGTCTCTAACAAGGGAACATAGATATGTTACATTTAGTTTAGGACTTAGTGGGAAAAAAAATAACAGTTGACTTCCCCAAAATGAGATCTGGGGAAACCCATTATAAATGTACCTTATAATATTTCACTGTATACTATTATTCAATAAAAATTAGAAAGATTGTTTTCCTTATAAATAGACTTACAATATAATCCTCAAAGAAGCATTATGATAGGAAGCTACCTGGATTTTTTAAAAACTCAAATAGTAGGCTTCCTCTGAGAAATCTTTTTTTATTTATTAAGCAGGTAAAACCAAGAAAAGTTTGTGTGTGTGTAATCACTTATAAGACACATATTTAAAAATAAGCACATGAACCATTCAACTAAAAGATAATTTTTCTATACACACACACAAACTAACTAAAAGAAATGTGGTGTAACAGAAACAGCAGACCTTAGGTCAAGGAGTATTGGTGCAGATAAAGAAGAACATTTCATAATGGCGAGAGGATTAATTTAGCAGAAAGGTATGACAACTTGATGTGTGTATCACCTAATAATACATGTTTAATTAAAAATAGAACCAAAAATGGGAGAACAAAAAGGAGAAATATAAAAATGTAAAACCATTTGCATTTAACCCAAATATTTTAGGAAATAGTAGAAGAACAAAAATCAGTAGAGATAGGAAAGATTTGAACAATAATATGGAAAAAAGTAACTTTTTAATGACATACATAAATTAGTTTACCTAATCACTGCAGAATACCCATTCTTCTCAAGTATACAAGGAATATTTGTCAAAATAAGCCACATTCTGGGTCATAAAACCACAACATATTTCCAAAATTGAAAACTATAAACTATAATCTTTTGGCATGAGGAATTCAGTAGGATATCTATAACAAAGATACTATAAAATCCTGCAAACACTTGGACATCAAGCAATATACTTTTACATAATGTGAAGTCAAATAAATAGTAAAATAGAGATTATAGAATATCTTGAACTAAACAAGTGAGATGCAGCTAAGTCATTTTTGAAAAAGTTGATAGGCTTAATGCATTAGAAAAAATGTATTAAAATGAATGGACATATAGCCTTCATAATAACCTAAAAAAGAACAGTAAATTAAATGAAAATAAATCCAAAAAAGGGAAATTAAGAGCCTAAGTTAATAGCATTTAAAATTATAGAAAAGTAAAAAATAACAAAGCTGAAGGTAAATTTCTTTGAAATCCTAATAAGCCATTGCAATGTTGGTCAAAGAATAAAAGAGGGAAAATTCAATTACTGATATAAGAAATTATAATAGGGACTTCACTACAGTGTACACAGACATTAAAAATATACTAAAAGGATTATTATAAACAAATTTCTGCCAATAAATTTAATAATTTTAAGAAAAAGGAAAAATGTCTTGAACCAAATAATCTATAGACTAAATTGAGTTTACTCCAGGAACTCAAAACTAGATTAATATCTAAATAGCAAAGAATTGTGTTCACTATTATTTACATTAACAAAATTAAAGAGAAAAAGCATATGATAAACCTAATTGATGCAAAAAATCATATTTGATAAATCAGTTCCACTCAGGTTAAATTCTCTAAGCAAACTATAAATAGAAAAGAACTTTCTAAATTTCATAAGGATTAACTACAATATATAATCTACTAAATATATTTGACATCATACTGTGTCAAAATATAATGTTTTCCAACCAAGAGAACAAAATAAGGATGTCTGTTACTCTACAATGCTGTACCATTGTACAAGAGACCCCTGACAGAACTAAAATAATAAAAAGAAATAAAGCAATAAAAACTGGAAAAGAAGCTTGGAGGAGCCAAAATGGTGGTCTGTAGTCAACTTTCTGCAGACGCTCCAGTCTAGAAGGAGAGTTAAAGGACAGAAATTTAGTGAGAAAGCCAACGGTTTAGAGCTGAGCCAAGAGACAAGGTCGAAGAACACACATCAACCCTGCTGGAGCGACCTGCAACCCCAAGGATACAAATAAAAGGTACAGAGCACATCATCAAGCGGACGGAAGTCCCCTCCCCCAAGAGAACACCTTGCAGTATACTCCATACCTCCATATAAACAAGTGAGCAGACTTCAGATGTCCTCCCACTCTACCCCATGGGAGAGACCCTCTAAAAACCGGACCTCCTTCCCCTGTGCTGCAGCACTCTCCAGCCAGGCATAAAGCTGTATAAAACTATATATTCTCTACCTGCAACTTGGAACTCCCAGCACTCCCCTCCACTCTCTCCCTGAGGTCTGGAGGTCTATCCCCCATGGAGTTCAGATTCTTGAACACTTTCTCAAGGGGTGTGGACAGGGCGTGAGTTGCCGCTGGACTGTGCTGTTCTCCCCGCTTGGGAGCGGTGAGAGAGTAAGCTGAAAGGATGCTGGCCAAAGCGGACCAAAGCTTTGCTAATTTTGGCCACACCTGGCCCTCAGGGGATGACAGCAAAGACAAAGGGCTGAAGCTTGCAGATTAAGTCAGGACTATTAGTAGTCCAGCGTCTCTTCCACAGGGCAGAAATTCTGCAAACTTGTTCTGTTCTATCAGCTTTTTCATCTACTTTACATCTATCAGGGACAGGGCTGGAACTGAGTGAATCGCCCCAGCCCCTATCAAGTACCCAGGCTGTCAGGCCTCACCTCCCCCACTGCCAACACCGACATAACTGGTGGACTGCCTGAGGAGACACAGAGCCCCGTGTGACCTAGACAGGCACAAACCTCTAGAGCATCTGCTCATTGGAGGGAACTGGACCACAGCCCTTCAGGGTTACCAGAGACTGGGTGCGACAGAGGAGGAAGGTGAGGAAAGAGGCATTAACCTTCCCAGGATAATTTACTGGCTGGGGGGGCCCTCTTGAGCTCACAGAACACTGGAGCGAGTTATACTAAAGCTGCCAGCAGACTTCTGCTGTCTAGTCGCCAGAGAGTTTTCAACTCTTTGATTTGAGGTTGGTACTGGCTGGGACAATTGATTGGTACCTCTTCAACTGGGCCAATCACCTGAGGACATTCCAGTTGTACATTGGGTGTGTGGGAGTGGGAAGGTTTGATTTTCCTTTCCAAATGTTGTGGAATTGTTGTGCGAGAATACTTGCAGAGGGGCTGCTTTGCTTAACCTGGCCTTCAGGGGATGAAAGCTGAGACAAAGGGCTGGAACTCACAGATAGAGTAAAACCCATTTGCAGCCCCAGTCTGATCAGGGAAAATAGCCTTGACAGAAATAAATTCTGCGAACTTGTTCTGTTCCAGCAACAACATCAATCAGGGACAGGGCTGGAACTGAGTGAATAGCCCCAGCCCCTGTTAAGAACCCAGGTTGTTAGGCCTCACCTCCCCCTGCCAGTGACAGGGAATAGCGGACTGGTTGTGGAGCCACAGACCTCACTGTGACACAGGCAGGGGCAAACCTTTGGAGCATCTGCTCATTGAAGGAAACTGATAACAACTGTTACCACCGACTGGGTGTGACAGAGGGGCAAATTTGGGAAGGAGGCATCAACTTTCCCAGATGAATTTACTTGCTAGGGGGGTGCCCTCCTGAGCTCACAGAGCATCAAAGTGAATTATACAAGAGCTTCCAGTGGATCCCTGCTATCTAGTTGCCAGAGACTTTTTTAACTCTTCCATTTGAGATTGGTGCTGTCTAGGACAATTCATTAGGACCTCTTCAGTTGGGCTAATCACCTGAGCACTTTCCAAAGTGGTACCCTGGGTGTGTGGTAGTGGGAAGGTTTGATTTGGCTTTTTCAATTGTTGCCTGTGGGGGGTGCAGCGACTTAACTCTGGTATTCCTTCACAGCTCAGATTTCAATCCAGAGTAACAGATTCTCTA
>CAUYON010035102.1:0-11423 GCA_963573935.1 Arctocebus calabarensis
GTCCCAGCTACTAGGGAGGCTGAGGCAAGAGAATCGCTTAAGCCCAAGAGCTGGAGGTTGCTGTGAGCAGTGTGATGCCACGGCACTCTACCCAGGGCGATAAAGTGAGACTCTGTCTCTACAAAAAAAAAAAAAAAGAAAAAGAAAAGGCTATGATCAGTTCAGCGCCTGTGGCTCAAGAGGCTAAGGTGCCAGCCACATGCCCCAGGCTGGGCCTGCCAGACAACAATGATGGCTGCAACAACAATGCAGCCAAAAATGCCCAGGTGTTATGGTGGGCACCTGTAGTCCCAGCTGCTTGGGAGGCAGAGGCAGAATTGCTGGAGCCCAGGAGTTGGAGGTTGCTATGAGCTGTGATGCCACAGCACTCTACCCAGGGCAACACCTTGAGGCTCTTTCTCAAAAGATAAAAAGGCTGTGATAGAACCAGGTGTGGTGTGTCACGCCTGTAATCCTAGCACTCTGGGAGGCTGAGGCGGGTGGACTGCTTGAGCTCAGGTGTTCGAGACCAGCCTGAGCAAGAGCGAAACCCTGTCTCTAAAGAAAAAGAAAATAGCCGGGCTTTGTGGTATGCACCTGAGGCAAGAGAATCACTTAAGTCCAAGAGATTGAGGTTGCTGTGAACTATGATGCCACAGCACTCCTACTGAGGGTAGCAAATTGAGAATCTGTCTCAAAAAAAAAAAGAGGGTGGTGGTGCCTGTGGCTCAAAGGAGTAGGGCACTGGCCCCATATGCCGGAGGTGGCAGGTTCAAACCCAGCCCCGGCCAAAAACTGCAAAAAAAAAAAAAGCTATGATAGTCTCAGGACAGGTTTTGACACTATATGTGTTCTGAACAAGCTTTTGAATTTTTTTCCTTTTTTAAATTCAGACAGAGTCTTACTCTGTTGCCCTGAAGAGAGTGCCATGGCAACATCACAGCTCACAGCAACTTCTTAGGCTTAGGTTATCCTCTTGCCTCAGCCTCCCAAGTAGCTACTAGTACCAGGTGGCTAGTACAGATGCCTGCCATAACACCTGGCTAGTTTTTGTATTTATTTGGTAGAGATGGGGATCTCACTTTTGCTCAGGCTAGTCTCAAACTCCTGAGCTCAAGCAATCGGCCTCTCAGAGTAAGCCACTGCACCGGGTCAACTTGATTTTCAAGTTGGGTTTCAGAATTTCACATAAAGGATTGTAGATGTGTGTTTGGAAAATGATAATCGCTATTCACCAAACAATTCCCCAGAAGTAGATAAATGAAAACAGTAAACAGAATGAAAAATGAAGAGCAATTGATTATGTTTAATTGTTTTTTTTTAAATTGGCAACTAAGGGGCGACACCTGTGGCTCATCCAGTAGAGCGCCGGCCACATATACCGAAGGTGGTGGGTTCAAACCTGGCCTCAGCCAAACTGTAAAACAGAAAAATAGCCGGGCGTTGTGGCGGGTGCCTGTAGTCCCAGCTACTCAGGAGGCTGAGGCAAGAGAATTGCTTAAGCCCAGGAGTTGGAGGTTGCTGTGGGCTGTGTGACGCCACGGCACTCTACTGAGGGCAATACAGTGAGACTCTTTCTCTCCAAAAAAAAAAAAAAGTGAGACTGTCTCTAAAAAAATAAATAAATGAATTGGCAACTAAAATTGTTATTGAAATATTTAAATAAGCATTTAAAGGAGGATTAATTTTTATTTATTTATTTATTTGCAGTTTTTGGCCAGGGTGGGGTTTGAACCCACCACCTCTGGCATATGGGGCCGGTGCCCCACTCCTTTAAGCCATAGGCACCACCCTAAAGGAGGATTAATTTTGAAGCATTTATATATTTAGGCTAAGGAAGGTGAAGTGTTTTTTTCTTTTTTTAGAGACAGAGTCTTACTTTGTCGCCCTCAATAGAGTGCCTTGGGCTTAGGCGATTCTCTTGCCTCAACCTCTCAAGTAGGTGGGATTACAGGCGCCTGCCACAACACCCAGCTATTTTTTTGTTGCAGTTTGTTTGGCTGGGGCTGGGTTTGAACCCGCTACCCTTGGTATATGGGGCTGGCACTCTACTCACTGAGCCACAGGCGCCGCCCATGAAGTGTTTTTTATGTTTCATTCCACTTTTAGAATTTGTAGTTGTCGGCTTGGCGCCTGTGGCTCAAGCAGCTAAGGCGCCAGCCACATACACCTGAGCTGGCAGGTTTGAATCCAGCCTGGCCCGCCAAACAACAATGACGGCTGCAACCAAAAATGGCCAGGCGCTGTGGCAGGTGCCTGTAGTCCCAGCTACTTGGGAGGCAGAGGCAGGAGACTCGCTTGAGCCCAGGAGTTGGAGGTTACTGTGAGCTGTGATGCCACAGCACTCTACCCAGGGTGACAGCTTGAGGCTCTGTCTCAAAAAAAAAAAAAAAAAAGATTTTGCAGTTGTCATGTTTTTGTTCTCAAATGCTAAAATATTTCTGTGGGCTTAATAAACATTAATTTATGTAATAAATTTATTTTAGGTATGCAGATGCATTATCTATGTCACCTGATATCAAATCAGCCAGTTTAGAGGACCTATGGGAAAATCTGAGTTTAAAGCCTGCCAACGCCCCTCCAGATACCTCTGCAACCCTATCTCCTCAAGGTAAGCTAACGGTGATGCAAAGTTAGAAGACCAACTTCTAACACAGTTATTTAAAAGTTTTTTTATCTTAATGTTTATTAGAATTTAAATATTCAAAGCACAGAAAAAGAGTACACTATGTATTAAAGCTATTTATATTTAATTTTAACAGAAGTCTATTATCTTTAACAAATAGTTCAGTGTTACAACTCTTGAACACTGACTTTTGTCCTATTAGCTGGCAGAAGTTCAAATCCGAGATGTTTTACTTGCAGATTTTTATTTAAAATATGCTATCAGATATTTCTATCCCTGAGATTTTATTAAGGTCAAATAAAACTTGAAAGTTACATTAAAACATTAACAGAATTCTTAATGTGTTTTCCTTATCTTTGGCAAAGGAATGTAGTTTAAGGACTTTGATTACCACCGTCCTTCCCCATCCCAAACGTAGCTTTGACTACATTTGTTTCTCGTGGAAACCGTGAGTGGAATAATCTGCAGTCAGTAGTTCCAAACCAGTTTTTAGGCTGAATGAGTCATTCTTTCTTCCAGAGCCTTATTAACATGTTATATGACTTGATCTCTTATCTGTGACAGATTGCATTTACAGTACAAAGAATGAAAAGAATTCCTTTTGTCCAAAGTCTGTTCTCCTACACTCTAAACAAATCTTGGATTGTTTTATATTGCTATGAGAAAGCACTTCATAAGGTTGGATTTTTCTGGGGAGGGGTATAAATTTATTAGCTTAGACCTACCGGGACAAATATTGTGAGCATTTAGTAACTATTGTTGCTTTTCACGTTGTTTTTTCTGTGTAGTTATTAATGAAGTATGGCAAGAAGAAACAATTGGGCGTCTACTACAACTTATAGATCTTCCACTTCTTGACTCCTTACTCAAACAACAAGAGGCTATACCTAAAGCTAAGAGGCCTCCTGACATGGTCAACAATAGTAACTACCTGGATCGAGAGATTCTCAAGGCGTATGGTGACTCTCAGTATGTGGAAATACATATAATAATTTGAATGTGTTTGTGGGAAATACATATAATAATTTGAATGTGTTTGAATGTGTCCAGATTATAGATAATGGTTTTAAGATAGTCTTTTGAATTCTCTCTCTCTTTGGAGACAGAGTCTCACTTTGTCACCCTGGGTAGAGTGCTTTAGTGTCACTGCTCACAGCATCCTCAAACTCTTGGGCTCAAGTAATTCTCTTGCCTTAGCCTCCTGAGTACCTGGGACTCTGCCACAACACCTGGCTATTTTTAGAGACAGGGTCTTGCTCTTGCCAGGCTGGTCACCAACTCTTGAGCTCAAGTAATCTACCGGCCTCAGCCTCCCAGAGAGTGCTAGGATTACAGGCATGAGCCACCGTGCCCAGCCTAAATTTCATTTCTCATATTTTTGTTTCACCTGTAACTTGCACATTAAATAAAGAAAATTATTATGGTCCATCTTCCTTGTTAAAATGTAGGCTTTCTGGCTTTTACAATACCTCAAAGAGACCTGGAACAAAATTATTGAAATCCTTTGACTACATTTGCTTTTATGCTCTTCTAAAATGCCTACTAAATATGTATTTTTGGCCAGGCATGGTGACTCACACCTTCCATCTCAACACATTGGAAGGCTGACACAGACGATTGCTTAAGGCCAGGAGTTCAAGACAAGCCTGGGCAATATGGCAAAACCCTCATCTCTACAAAAAATTAAAAAATTACCTGGGCCTGGGGATTCTTGCCTATAATCCCAACCTACTCAGAAGGCTAAGGCAGGAGAATCATTTGAGCCCAGGGGCTTGAGGTTATAGTGAACTATGATTGGGCCAACAGAGGGAGACCTTGTCTTTAAAAAAGGTATTTTTTTAACTAACTCAAGAAATACAAGAAAGTAGCATTCTCTTTCATGTCCAATTACCATTCTCCTGATTATAAATCTTAAGGTTGTATTATTATTATTTTTTTGAGATAGTCTCACTTTGTCATCCATAGTAGAATGCTGTTGCATCCTAGCTAATAGCAACCTTAAACTCTTGGGCTCATGTAATCCTTTTGCCTCAGCCTCTGGAGTAGCTGGGGCCACAGCACCCAGCTGGTTTTTCTTTTTTTCTTTTTAGTAGAGACGGACCTCACTTTTGCTCAGGTTGCTGGTCTGGAGCTTCTGAGCTCAAGTAATCCACATGCCACTATATCTGGCCTATCTTAAGGTTTGAAGACTTACTAACTTCAGGTGCCAAGGGAATTAAGTTTTTTTTTTAACTTTATTCAAGTTTATATGAGGGTACAATATTTAGGTTACATTGTTCTCACTTCCAGGGTAAAGTTCCATTTGTAGAAGAGCCCCTCAAGATTTTTTTTTCTTAAGAGTTCTATATTGAGCGGTGCCTGTGGCTCAAAGGAGTAGGGCACCGTCCCCATATGTCAGAGGTGGCGGGTTCAAACCCAGCCCCAGCCAAAAACTGCAAAAAAAAAAAAAGAGTTACTTAGTTATCCCCTGATGAGGTCTCAGACAGTCATACCTTTTAGTTTGTAACACAAAAGAAAAACTAATACTAAGATTTGATGGAAACCAGAGAAATTTTTAGGGTAGGTGAAAAAGTTGTGTTAAATTAAATATTCTACTATAAACAAACAAAAAAAGAGTGTTATATTCCTGGGCGGCACTTATGGCTCAATGAGTAGGGCGCTGGCCCCATATACTGAGGGTGGAGGGTTCAAACCCGGCCCCGGCCAAACTGCAACAAAAAATAACCAGGCATTGTGGTGGGTGCTTATAGTTCCAGCTACTCGGGAGGCTGAGACAAGAGAATCGCCTAAGCCCAAGAGCTGAAGGTTGCTGTGAGAGCTTTGATGCCACAGCACTCTACCAAGAGCTGTGATGCCGTAGCACTCTACTGACGAAGTGAGACTCTGTCTCTTAAAAAAAAAAATTCTATATTCCTTATACAACTTTGAAACTTTTCTCCTATAAGAATTATTAATTGCTGGGCGGCACCTGTGGCTCAGCGAGTAGGGCACCAGCCCCATATACCGAAGGTGGCAGGTTCAAACCTGGCCTCGGCCGAACTGAAAAACAGAAAAATAGCCGGGCGTTGTGGCGAGCGCCTGTAGTCCCAGCTATTCAGGAGGCTGAGACAGGAGACTGGCTTGAGCCCAGGAATTGGAAGTTGCTGTGAGCTGTAATGCCACAGCACTCTAACCAGGGTGACAGCTCGAGGCTCTGTCTCAAAAAAAAAACAAAAACAAATTGAATATTAATAGTTAGCTATGTTATTTCTTGAAATATAACATTCTTCTGAAGTTATCCAGCTGTCATTTAACTATACATGGTAATTGATTTTTAATTATTTTGAAACTTTTATCTTCTCCTGGTCTTAGCCAAAGTGAGATAAGACTGTACTCAGTTCTGAAGTAAGCAACATTGTATGGGAGGAATAGTGGTCTGGGATTCAGGTCTGGGATCTATTCCTGCTTGGGCCCTGACCAAGTAACTTTAGAGTTTCTGGATCTCCTGTATAAATATAAAGAGTAGAGTTTGAATTTTGATCTACTTTTCATTTTGTATATTGTAGCGGATAGTTTCTGTTTTGCAAAAAAAAGTTAAGAGGAAACCAGGCATGATGGCTCATGCCTGTAATCTAGCTCTCTTGGGAGGCTAAGGCAGGAGGATCTCTGAAGTTCAGGAGTTTGAGACCTGCCTGAGCAAGAGAGATCCTGTCCCTACTAAAAATAGAAAAATTAGCTAGGAATTGTGGTGCGTACTTGTAGTCCCAGTTACTTAGGAAGCTGAGGCAAGAGGATCACTTGATCCCAGAAGTTTAAGGTTGCTGTGAGCTAGGTTGACACCTTGGCACTTTGTCTAACCTGGGGCAACAGAGTGAGACTCTGTCTACCCCCCCCCCAAAAAAAAGCTAAGAGGAAAACATACGAAGTTGATCTTTTAAATCTATGATACATAATCTGACTATATATTAAAAAGAACTATACATACCTCTAGGCATGTAGAAATTTATCTTCATGGCAAGCTTAAAATAGCTAGTGAATTGGGTGCTATGTGTATATTTGTTATTCTTTGCTTTTAAAATAATCTTTTCTAATCTTCTCCCCATCCCTTCCTAGGGAAGATGAATGGCTATCTGCAGCAATTGACTGCTTAGAATATCTTCCAGACCAGATGGTGGTAGACATAAGCAGAAACTTCCCTGAGCAACCAGACAGAACAGACTTAGTGAAAGAACTTCTGTTTAATGCCATTGGCAGATACTACAGTAGTAGAGAACCTGTGTTAAATCACTTATCTGATGTTCATAATGGAATTGCAGAACTCTTAGGTAAGTAAGATCTTACTGAATATTGGAATTTATCTTTGGAGAAACAGAAAAAAGTCAATTGTCCTCAAAATAATTTTTTTTGAAACTGAGTCTCACTCTGTCACCCCTGGGTAGAGTCCTATGGCATCATAGCTCACAGCAACCTCAAACTCTTGGGTTCAAGTGATTCTCTTGTCTCAGCCTCCTGAATAACTGGGACTACAGGCACCCACCACAATGATCAGCTATTTTTTTTTTTTTCTTAGAGACAGGGTCTCTTGCTCCGGCTGGTCTTGAACCCCTGAGCTTAAGCAGTCCACCCACCTCAGCTTCCCAGAGTGCTAGGATTATAGGCATGAGCCACCATGCCCAACCCATTGTCCTCTAAATTAACCAAAATAGTACTTAACCTGGCAGTAGATCTGGATTAACCTATGGAAAGTATGTTTATTCTAAAACTTCTAGGGCTTATTTGGAAAGAGGCTTTAAGAAGTTCTAAAGTTATGGGGAAACATGCAGAAACCTCTAGTTGCCCCAGGAACTTAAAGCTGCTCTCATTCCCTGGAAGCCTAATAATAAAGCAGCAGTTCTCTTCTATAGAACAACTATTACTGCCACTATGCCCTGCCTTCAGTCTGTTCAAAAAGGCGGACACTTTGCTTTGTTCTACCAATGATCCAGAATGTTCCACATACTTTGAAAATAAATGGGGAGATTCAGAGAATCCCTTTATTTTTCTTAGGTAGAGTTGAATACATGAGTATTGTACACATAGTATACCCCAAAATATGTTGAATTAATGAAAAACATAGGCTTGGAATTTAGCTACAAAGTTAAGAGTTAGATTTAACACCCTAAGACATTTGACTAGATCTAGGGTATTAGTTGCCAGTTTTAGAACAAGCTGCCTTTATGGTGTTGGTCATTCATTGTAAATCCCAGTCTTGCTTGGCTTTTTGAAATAATTTTGAATAAGTGTACTTTTTAGCTTAAACTGTAATTTGTTTTGTTCCCTTTAATATAGTCAAATTTGTCAATTAAAAAGCAGTTTTTTTCTTTTGGCTAAAGTGAATGGAAAGACTGAAATAGCATTAGAAGCTACTCAGCTCGTTCTAAAGCTTTTGGATTCCCAAAATAGAGAAGAATTTAGAAGACTGTTACATTTCATGGCTGTTGCAGCCCATCCTTCCGAATTTAAATTACAGGAAGAAGTAAGTCGTTTGTTTAAATGTTAATTGTATTCATTATCCTTCATACTTACAGGACCCATGTGTCAGATTATTCCACTTTCAGCATCAATTATGCTGAAATGGATAATATTTAATATTCCCTTTCATTTTAAACTTAATCTTTTAGGTATATAACATGAGATGTGTTTTGTCTTATTCTTACAGAGTGACAACCGAATGGTTGTGAAAAGGATATTCTCAAAAGCTATTGTTGACAATAAAAATTTATCCAAAGGCAAAACTGATCTTCTGGTACTCTTCTTGATGGATCAGCAAAAAGATGTTTTTAAGGTAAAACTCTGACAGTAATTAAAGTGAGCTTATGTAATGGTCACTAGATTAAAATGTATTTGAATAATGTCCCATGTCCCTTCTTTTTTTTTTTTGTCCTTTTTCTTAAGATTCCTGGAACTCTGCATAAAATCGTCAGTATTAAGCTTATGGCCATACAGAAGGGAAGAGATCCAAATAGAGATGCAGGTAATCTGAGATTTATTATTTTCATCATCTTCCAAAGACAGATTTCTAGTGTGTGTTTGAAAGTGTTTTAGGACTTTATTTCAGCTAACTTTAAAACATTTCTCTATTATCCAAACTTTGCAGAGAGCTTCCTTTGTCAAAAAGCAACTTGACCAGGGCGGCGCCTGTGGCTCAAATGAGTAGGGGCGCCAGCCCCATATGCTGGAGGTGGTGGGTTCAAACCCAGCCCCGGCCAAAAATTGCAAAAAAAAGAAAAAAAAAAAAGGGCAACTTGATCAGGGTTAGAAAGTTACCAGTGCTCTTGTAGTTCAGCTACTCGCGAGGCTGAGGCAAGAGAATCACCTAAGCCCAGGAGTTGGAGGTTGCTGTGAGCTGTGTGACGCCACAGTACTGTACTGAGGGTGATAAAGTGAGACTCTGTCTCTCCAAAAAAAGGAAAAAAAAAAAAAAAAAAAGTTACCAGTGCTTATCATTTGAGTGCATATTATGTAACAGGGAAGGAAAGCATAAATATAAAAATATTGCTTAATTTTTGTTCTAGTTAGATCTGAGGAGCCATTAATTGAACTTTTTATTTCTAAAACTTGAAGGATATATTTATTGCCAGAGAATTGATGAAAGTGACTATTCCAGCAGTACACAGAAGAAAACCAAAGATGAGCTATTGAATTTACTAAAAACTATTGATGAAGATTCAAAACTGTCTGCCAAAGAGAAGAAAAAACTGCTAGATCACTTCTATAAGTGTCACCCAAACATCTTTATTGAATATTTTGGAGGCTGAGTTTTTATTTTTAATGTCTGCACATAAGTTGTGTATTTTAAGAATAAATTATGTATCATAAAGATCCAATCACATTTATAAACTTGGAAGTTCTAAATATGAAGTACTTAATAAAATTTTTTTTTTACAACCTTGTGTGTCAAAAACTGAGCATTAGTCAGGTGGTATACCACTATTAAGTATAGACCTTTCTTAGGTGAGCTGATTTATAATTACATACAACTCACATTTACAAATGGAGGCTATTGCAGATAATAAGTAAATGTACCTATTCCAATTTACAGAAAAAAGTCAACTTGGCTCGGTACCTGTGACTCAACGGGCTAAGGCACCAGCCATGTACACCTGAGCCAGCGGGTTCGAATCCAGCCTGGGCCTGCAACCAAAAAATGTCCGGGCATTGTGGCGGGCGCCTGTAGTCCTAGCAACTTGGGAGGCAGAGGCGGGAGACTCACTTGAGCCAAGGAATTAGGGGTTGCTGTGAGCTGTGATGCCACAGTACTCTATCCAGGGTGACAGCTTGAGGCTCTGTCTCAAAAAAAAAAAAAATTTGTCAACTTCGGCGGTACCTGTGGCTCAGTGGGCAGGGCGCCGGCCCCATATACCAAGGGTGGTGGGTTTAAACCCGGCCCCGGCCAAACAGCAATGAAAACAAATAGGCATTGTGGTGGGCGCCCGTAGTCCCAAATACTCCGGAGGTGGAGGCAAGGAAATCGCCTAAGCCCAGGAGTTGGAGGTCACTGTGAGCTGTGTGACATGGCACTCTACTGTGGGTGATAAAGTGAAACTATCTCTACAAAAAAAAAAAAAAAAAATTTTGTGACCTCATGGCCTGCCTTGTTTAATGTATACTCCCCACCAACCCCAGCACATTTCAGTCATCATATCACTTCCTTTATAAATTATAGTATGTATGGCCAAAAGATAAGGACATTAAAAACATTACCATAGGCTTGGCATCTGTAGCACAGTGGCACAGCCACATACGCTGAAGTTGGTTGGTTCAAACCCAGCCTGGGCCAGCTAAAACAATGACAACTGCAGGCTAAGGGACCAGCCACGTACACCTGAGCTGGCGGGTTCGAATCCAGCCTGGGCCCACCAAACAGTGACGGCTGCAACCAAAAAAAAAATGGGCGTTGTGGCGGGCACCTGTAGTCCCAGCTACTTGGGAGGCAGAGGCAGGAGACTCACTTGAGCCCAGGAATTGAAGGTTGCTGTGAGTTGTGATGCCATAGCACTCTCTCCAGGGTGACAGCTTGAGGCTCTGTCTCGAACTTAAAAAAAAAAAAAAAAATGACAACTGCAACAAAAATATAACCAGGTGTTGTGGCGGGCACCTGTAGTCCCAGCTACTTGGGTTGAGGCAAGAAAATTGCTTAAGCCCAAGAGTTGGAGGTTGCTGTGAGCTGTGACATTACCGAGGGTGACATAGTGGGACTCTGTCTCAAAAAAATAACCATAGGACAGGTGTAGTGGCTCATACCTGTAATCCTAGCACTCTGGGAGGCCAAGGTGGGAGGATCTCTTTAGTTTAGGAGTTTGAGACCAGCCTGTGCAAGAGTCAGGCCCCATCTCTACTAAAAATTAAAAAAAATTGCCAGGTACTGTGGAAGCCAGCTGTAGTCCCAGCTACTTGGGAAGTTGAGGCAAGAGGATGGCTTGAACCCAGTTTTGAGGTTGCTGTGAGCTAGGCTGATGTCATGATACTCTAGTCTGGGCAATAGAGTGAGACTGTCTCAAAAACAAAAAACCATCATCATTTATAAACACAAATCCAAAATTCCTTAATATCAGGTATGTAGTGTTCCAACTTTCTTTTTTTTTTTTTTGAGACAGAGCCTCAAGCTGTCACTCCTGGAGAGAGTGCTGTGGCATCACAGCTCACAGCAACCTCCAATTCCTGGGCTCAAGCGAGTCTCTTGCCTCCACCTCCCAAGTAGCTGGGACCACAGGTGCCCGCCACAACACCCGGCCATTTTTTTTGGTTGCAGCCGTCACTGTTTGGTGGGCCCAGGCTGTATTCGAACCTGCCAGCTCAG
>CAUYON010035105.1:0-11513 GCA_963573935.1 Arctocebus calabarensis
GCGCCTGTGGTCCCAGCTACTTGGGAGGCGGAGGCAAGAGACTCGCTTGAGCCCAGGAATTGGAGGTTGCTGTGAGCTGTGATGCCACAGCACTCTATCCAGGGTGACAGCTTGAGGCTCTGTCTCAAAAAAAAAAAAATAATAATAATAATTTTTTGAGGGGGTAGGCAGTGGTGGGACAAGGAAAAAAAAGAATTTATTATCTTCCATGTGCAGGTGTGTTTGAGTTCTCTTCCTCAGTGCAACCACATTACCCCAAAACTCACCACCCTAGTCTGTATATTTAATAGAGTCCCTGTCCACGTGCAGCATAATTTTCCACAGAAATATACACAGGCCAGTTGTGTTCTATCAGGAGTAAGTTACTATTACTGATGTTGTAGGTTTCAGAAGGGCGACTCGGAATTTAAACCCCTTGCAGAACCATGTTTCCATAGAAAAGCATGTTCTACTTCACCACTAATCAATGAAAACTTTCGAAGTGAAGTCTGTAAAGATAGCTTGGGCTTTTCATCTAAGATGTCAACACTTTGCATAAAACATAGTTATAGTCCTTATTTTATATATTTTTACTTCCACAAAAACAATTGTTTAAAAGGCCTTTTGCTACAACTATAATAATAGTTATTAAAGAACTTGTAGGCTCTGCGCCTGTGGCTCAACGGGCTAAGGCGCCAGCCACGTACACCTGAGCTGGCGGGTTCAAATCCAGCCTGAGCCCGCCAAACAACTATGACAGCTGCAACCAAAAAATGGCCGGGCATTGTGGAGGGAGCCTGTAGTCCCAGCTACTTGGGAGGCGGAGGCAAGAGACTCACTTGAGCCCTGGAATTGGAGGTTGCTGTGAACTGTGATGCCACAGCACTCTATCCAGGGTGACAGCTTGAGGCTCTGTCTCAAAAAAAAAAAAAAGAAAAAGAAAGAAAGAAAACCATTAGCATGTGATAAGTACTTATGTTTTATAAAATGCACTGAAATCAACTAACAGTTTGCCGCATGTGAATTAGACATGAGAATTTGTCCCAACAATCAAAGTTAAAATACTTTCTTATTCATAACGAAGTAACACAAGGTGGGAATATTGGGTGATCACAATCAGAAAAGTAAAATCTCTATAACCTGCGTGACCCTAACTCTGCTAGACCCTACGGAGGAGACAAATGCTGTCTCACCTCAAGTTTTTGCAAATTATAACTTTGAATCCTAGGTGAATTTTATCTACAAGTCATTTAGATTTATCTTCTTAACTTCAAGAACTCTGCATGTTACCAAATGTAACAGAGGTTTTTAGTCTATAAGAATTGGATTGCATTTTTAAATCGCATCTTCATAGATATCCATAATGTATTTCTTCTTAATGATGTGATCTATGATTACAACCCCTCCCCCCAAAAGCCAAACAGTTTTGTATTAGTCAGAGTTCTCCAGAGAAATAGAAACATTTTGTACATATATGTTGAAAGAGAGATTTATTTTAAGGAATTCGCTCACTCAACTGTGAGTACTTATAAGTCCATGATTTTCAGGGCAGGCCAGTAGACTGGAAATTTCAGAAGTTGAGGTCGCAGTCTTCATTCTGAAGGAAGGGTGGATACAGAACTGCTGCCTTTTGGGGGGAGCTCAGCATTTTCTCTTAATGCCTTTGACTGCTTGGATGAGGACCATCCACATTAAGGAGAGTAATCTGCTTTACTACTGACTCAAATGTCAATCACATCTCAAAAATAACCCCACAGTAACATCTACACTGATGTTTGACCAAATTCCTGGACACCATAGCTTAGACAAATTGACACATAAAGCAAATTATCACAGTCTACTTCTTGTCAACTTGGATCCAGACCCATCTTCTCTTTTTTTTTTTTGAGACAGAGCATCAAGCTGTCACCCTGGATAGAGTGCTGTGGCATCACAGCTCACAGCAACCTCCAATTTCTGGGCTCAAGTGAGTCTCTTGCCACTGCCTCCCAAGTAGCTGGGACTACAGGCACCCACCACAACGCCTGGCCATTTTTTGGTTGCTGTCGTCATTGTTGTTTGGTGGACCCGGGCTGCATTCGAACCCGCCAGCTCAAGTGTACATGGCTGGCGCCTTAGCGGCTTGAGCCACAGGCGCCGAGCCAGACCCATCTTCTTAAACCATACTTAATCTCTACATAAAGATAGTAGCAAGGTCATGCTTCTACCTGACGTGACTCAGTTATCCTGTGTACAACCAAAAACACACTAACCCGCTCTATAGGAAAAAAAGCGAAGTCTTTGGGTAGTGTTCATTATTCTCCTTGATATCCTGTAACTTAAATTCTAAGATACTGTCCTACTCCATTTTGTGCTGCTATAATGGAATACCACAGACTAGGTAATTCTTTTTAATTTTTATTTCTTTAAATTAATTATTATTATTGATTTTTTTTGGAGGCAGAGTCTCACTCAGGTACCTTGGGGTTGAATGTGTGGCCTTATTTCTCACAGGAACCTCAAACTCTTGGGCTCAAGCGATCCTCTTACCTTTGCCTCTCAAGTAGCTGTGACTAACTCCCGGCTAGTTTTTAGAGACAGGGGTTTCTCTCTTGCTCAGGCTGGTCTTGAACTCCTGAACTCAATCAATCCTCTCGCCTCCGCCTCCCAGAGTGCTACGATTACAGGTGTGAACCACTGTACCTGGCCTAGACTGGGTAATTTATGATGAGCAAAAATTGATTGGCTCGTGATTCTGAAGGGCAGGTAAGGTAAGATAAAGATAGTGACATCTGGGAAAGACCTCTCTCCCCATTGCCCGATGAACTTGCAAACAGTGTGGCCAGAATGGCAATACAGACTTCCAGTCAGGGACAGCACTGACTCCCAGTCTGCAAGCACCAAAACCAACACAGACTCTCCAGCGTGGCACTGATCCAAGGTGATCAGCTAGGCACCTCGTGGCAGGGAGATTACATTGAACTGATTTCTAACATGAAAGCGGCAGCATTTTGTTCTTACTGGATTAGACATTCACTCTGGATACAGACGAGCCTTCCCTGGACATAGTGCTTCTGTGAAAACTGCCATCATGGACTAGTGCTCTCAGAAGCACCATATCTTTGCAATATCTTGCGAAAGAATAGACATAGCACTGAAACAGAAAGTCTAACTTTCTTTTATGACCAAAAATCTAGTACTCTATTTTCAATATATTTGTTTTAATAAATTTACTCTCAAATGCAAAAAAGAAAAATCTTATTCATAAATTACCATTAGTTATAAATGTAACTACCAACAATGTGATATACCTGTAGTGATAAAGTTAATGTTACATGTTCAGCATGCTTTCCATCAGTATATATAATGGATTGTCAGTGCCAAGCCGAGAAAACTTGGATCCTCATGGGCATAATTTCAAGATTTTTTTTTATAGTACATATAGTGGAATTTTGTAGGATTTTATAAAAAACTAGATATCCAGGGCGGCGCCTGTGGCTCAAAGGAGTAGGGCGCTGGCCCCATATGCCGGAGGTGGCGGGTTCAAACCCAGCCCCGACCAAAAACTGCAAAAAAAAAAAAAAAAAACTAGATATCCAGATTCTTTATTGAGCAAATCTTCCCAATGCATTCGGCCTGATGTCACTATTGGCTTTTTCTTGATTTTTTATTAGGCTTTTTTTTTTTAGAGACAGAGTCTAACTTTATCACCCTTTATCACAGTAGAGTGCACTTGAGTCACAGCTCACAGCAACCTCCACCTCCTGGGCTTAGACGATTCTCCTGTCTCAGCCTCCCCAGTACCTGGGACCACAGGCATCGGCCACTTACTAGGCTTTTGATATGTTAAATTTTAAGTAGGGACATTGTTGCAGTTCTTTAAGGATTTTTTTTTTTTTTTTTACATTGACACAAATCCATTGAACTCTTTAAGGAGTTTTTCTTTTCTTTTGATTTTTGAGACAGAGTCTCAGTCTGTTGCCCTTGGTAGACTGCTGTAGCATCACAGCTCACAGCAACCTCCAACTCTTGGGCTTGAGCGATTCTCTTGCCTCAGCCTCCAGAGTAGCTGGGACTATAGGTGCCTGCCGCAATGCCTGGCTATGTTTTATTGCAGTTGCCACTGCTGTTTTAGCTGGCCGGGTCCGGGTTCAAACCTGCCACCCTTGGTACATGGGGCCAGCACCCTACCCACTGAGCCACAGGCCGCCCAGGATAGGATTTTTAATTGATTTTTTTCTTGCCCTTTTTCCTTCCCTACAAATTGTTTCTATTTTATTTTTGGTCTGGTCTCTTGACTCTTTCTTATATATATATATATATATATATATATTTTTTTTTTCTCTTTTTGTAGCGACAGAGTATCACTTTATGGCCCTTGGTAGAGTGCCATGGCATCACACAGCTCACAGCAATTTCCAACTCCTGGGCTTAAGTGATTCTCTTGCCTCAGCTTCCCAAGTAGCTGGGACTACAGGTGCCCGCCACAACGCCCGGCTATTTTTCTGTTTTGCAGTTTGGCCGAAGCCGGGTTTGAACCCATCGCCTTAGGTATATGGGGCCAGCACCCTACTCGATGAGCCACAGGCACCGACCATCTTTCTCATATATTTTTATTGCTTACTTACTTTTTAATCTAACTTTTTTTTTTGGAGACAGAGCCTCAGGCTGTCGCCCCTGGGTAGAATGCTGTGGCATCACAGCTCACAGTAACCTCCAACTCCTGGGCTCAAGGGAGTCTTGTGCCTCTGTCTCCCAAGTAGCTGGGACTACAGGCGCCCGCCACAACACCCGACCATTTTTTGGTTGCAGCCGTCATTGTTGTTTTTTTGGCAGGTCCGGGCTGGATTCGAACCCACCAGCTCAGGTGTACGTGGCTGGCGCCTTAGCCGCTTGAGCCACAGGCGCCAAGCCACTAACTTTTTTGAGACAGATTCTTAGTCTGGTGCTCTTGGTAGAGTGCCGTGGTGTCATCATAGTTCACAGCAACCTTAAACTCTTGGGCTTAAATAATCCTCTTGCCTCAGCCTCCCAAGTAGCTGGGACTATTAGCATACAACAGTACATCCAGCTAGTATTTCTATTTTTAGTAGAGATGAGGTCTCACTCTTGCTCAGGCTGGTGTTGAACTCCTGAGCTCAGGTAATCCACCGATCTGGGCGTCCCAGAGTGCTAAGATTACAGGCCTGAGCCATCAGACCTGGCCCTGTTCATCTGACTTTATAACTACCTTATAATTCTGAATGATTTGTGTCACCTACCAAAGTGAGTTTTTACAATATTTTACACCAACCCTATCCAGCTTTTATTTGTCAAATTTGACCTCAACTTTTTTTTTTTAATTCAGGGGAAAGCGGGAACACGGTCCCCCACTACCACAAATGATGTAGTTGAGTTTCCCACATTTGGGGAAATGGCAGGGGTCAGCACATCCAGAATGCAATGGGTAAGCCTTGCCCTGGGAAAACCACTTGTGTGATCACGGCATCTCCTCTGTCAGGTAAGTATGATCTCAATTTTTTTTTTTAAGGAAATTTATTTCAGGTTAATGTGAGGGTACAAGTAACCAGATCAAAATATTTGGTTTTGTTAGGTAGAGCTTGTCTTGTGGTTCTGTCCCATATACAGAAGGTGTATACCCCCCATGCCCATTCAGTGAGAGCACCCCAACCCCCAGCCCCACTCAAGATGCCCCAACCCCCACCTTGATTTGAAATGAGTTTTTCTCCTAATCCGGCAATCCACGAATGGTCTACTGCTTCCTATTATTACTGAGTACACTGGATATTTGTTTTTCCATTCTTATACTTTACTAAGAAGAATGTGTTTCAACTCCATCCAGGGTGGACGTGAAGTCACCATCTTTTTTATGGCTGAATAGTATTCCGTGGTGTGCACACACCACAATCTGTTAATCCATTCCTGCATTGATGGGCACTTAGGTTGTTTCCACATCCCCGCGATCGTAAATAGAGCTGCAATAAACAATCTAGTGAAAATGTCCTTATGGTAAAATGATTTTTTCTTCTAGGTAGTTGACCTCAGTTTTAAATAACTTCCCATTTGCTACTAAGACAACTATACTGTTTGTACACATCTCACTTTCCCATGACTTCCAATTAATTTAATTAAGATTCAACGTGAATTACTATAGTTTTAAAACTTGATGTAGATATAATGCATCAAGTATCAAAATATACTTTGTTAATAGGCTTGAAATTAGATTTTTAACATATTTTCTTTTAAGAAAAGCCTGCATACGTGCTCTGTCAAGCGCATACAGCATTTCATCATATTTATTGTGGTAGCTTTTCTCCTGCTACTAGATTGTTAAGCCCCTTAAAAGCAGCAACCACATTTAAATCTCTAGAGCAGTGGCCCTTTGGGTCGCAGCATTAGGAAGGTTGCGAACCACTGATCTAGAGTCCAGGCCCAGCATGGTGGCTCATGCCTGTAATCCTAGCAATCTAGGAGGGAGGCCGAGGTAGGCGGATTGCTTAGCTCAGGAGTTAGAGACCAGCCTGAGCAAGAGTGAGATCCCACCTCTGGTAACTACAGAAAAACTAGCTGGGCATTGTGGTGGGTGTCTACAGTCCCAGATACTCGGGAGGCTGAGGCAAGAGCCTTGAGCCCAGGAGTTTGAAGTTGCTGAATGCCATGACACGATGGCATTCTACTCAGGGCGACAGAGTGAGGCTCTGTATAAATAAATAAGTAAGTAGTAAATAAATAAATAAATAAAATCTCTAGGGTCTGTCACAGGGCAAGTTTTTAATGAATGAATAGCAAATGCCTAAATGAATGAATGAGAACAGTTAGTTGTATAATTTCCGTGGTCTTGTCCAAAAAATACTTCCCCTGCCAGCTCCAAATGATACCAAATGAAATTTCTGTTGCAAAGGCCAAAGTTGTTACTTTTTCAACTGGATCTGTTTTATAAGAAAAATATTCTTAGAAAAACACATTCAATTTTAACCTATTTGTCCAAGGCAGAAGTTCTCAATTTTGGCTGAAAATGAGAATCATGTCCCCCTAGCTCAGTAAAAATGAATTAGGAACCTTCCTCTCCCCCTAGAAATTCAGGCAAGGCTGAGAACCATCGCGTGAAGATAGAAGCAACTGATGGCACGTCCTGAGAAGCAAGAAGAAACAAAGTCCCTAAAGACTGCGCCAGAAAAATTCTTTGGAGGCAGAAGGGAGGCAGGGAACTTGGGAAGAATCCAGCTCTCTCATCAGGAGGCAGGGCGTGGCTGGGGGGTGGTGGTATTTTTTAAAGTATCTATTGTCTTGAAAACTTAAGGGGAAAGATGATAAGTACTTTCTAAAGAGGCAAACTTTGAACAGGAAAAAGCTTTTTATTTTTTTTTTTGAAGAAAAATTATAAATTTAAATTTTAAAATGAGGTCAGAGATTCCAACAAATTCTAATAAAAGGGCCCTTTAAGTTACTGAGGCTTTTTACAAAAAATATGCGCTGGCAAGCAAATTAGGTGTATGGACTAATACCACCAAGGGAAAGCCTAAAGAAGAATCAAATTTGATGTGAGAGAATTGGAGAGAAGAAAAAAACTGCTTTAAAAAAATTAGTATTCTCAAAATGTGTGTCTACGTAATTATAGCATCAAAACTGTATGTGAGGCTTGGCGCCTGTCGCTCAACGGGCTAAGGCACCAGCCATGTACACTTAAGCTGGCAGGTTCGAATCCAGCCCGGGCCCTCCAAACAACGATGACGGCTGCAACCAAAAAACAGCCAGGCGTTGTGGCAGGTGCCTGTAGTCCCAGCTACTTGGGAGGCAGAGGCAGGAGACTCACTCGAGCCCAGGAATTAGAGGTTGCTATGAGCTGTGATGCCACAGCACTCTATCCAGGGTGACAGCTTGAGGCTCTGTCTCAAAAAAACCCAACAAAACTGTATGAGAATATGGATGAGGACCAGAAGAGAGACTTAAATGATTGACATGTTTAGGTGTGTTGAACTTGAAGCCTAAAATTCTAATTCCTCCTTTGCTACTAACATGCCCTATGCACTTAGGTCTCTGGGACTCAATTTGTTTATCTACAAATTTTTTTTCTGTTTTTTGAGACGGAGTCTCACTCTGTCACCTTGCATAGAGTGCTTTGGTGTCATCATAGCTGACAGCAACCTCAGACTCTTGGGCTCCTCTTGCCTCAAGCCTCCCAAGTAACTGGCACTACAGGCACCCACCAAAACATCAGGATAGTTTCTTTATTTTAGTTGAGAAGAAGTCTCACTCTTGCTCAGATTGGTTGTAAACTCCTAAGCTCAAGCAATCCACCTGCCTTGGCCTCCCAGAATGCTATGATTACAGGCGTGAGCCATCATGCCTGGCCTCTATCTGTTCAAAATTAGAGAGTTGAAAGCTTCAACTATTTATTTATTTATTTTTATTTTTATTGAGCCAGTCTCACTCTGTGCCCTTGGTAGAGTGCCATGAAGTCCTAGCTCACAGCAATCTCAAACTCTTGGGCTCAAGTGATCCCCTTGCCTCAGCCTCCCAAGTAGCTGGGACCACTGGCCCCGCCACCATGCCTGGGTAGTTTTTTATGTTTTTAGTAGAGATGGGGTCTCTCTTTTGCTCAGGCTAATCTCCAATTCCTGAGCTCAGATGATCCATCTGCCTTGACCCTCCAGAGTGCTGGGATTGCAGGCGTGAGCCACCACACTTGGCTGAAAGCTTCAACTAAAGTAGTGCTTCTTGCAAGGTTCCTCTGAAAGAGTAAATATTTGTATCCTGGCTCTGAGTGCTGGTAGCCTGAAACACCAATTGCAAATCAAAGAGTTTTTAAAGTCTCTTATTTGGGGGCAGCACCTGTGGCTCAAAGGAGTGAGGCACCAGCCCCATATGCCAGAGGTGGCAGGTTCAAACCCAGCCCTGGCCAAAAAAACTGCAAAAAAAAAAAGTCTCTTATTTTGCCTTAAAAATTCATATCCTGGTATGTGAATTATTTCTCAAAAAACCATTTTTTTTTAGAGAGAGAGTTCGTGTGAGGCTGGGTGCAGTGGTTCATGCCTATAATCCTAGCATGGAGGAGGCTGAGGCAGAAGATGGCTTGAGCCCAAGAGTTTGAAGTTGCTGTGAGCTGTGACGCCATGACACTCTACCCAGAGTGACAAAGTGTTACTCTGTCTCCAGAAAAAAAAAAAGAAAGAGAGGGTTTGTGTGCTTTATATTCTTTCTTACCATTCTCTTTGTATTTTTTTTCTTTTAAATATAGTTGAGCCTATATTGTATAGAAAATTTTATATTTTACTTTTTTTTTTTCCAGTTTTTAGCCAGGGTTGGGTTTGAACCCGCCACCTCCAGCATATGGGGCCAGCGCCCTACTCCTTTGAGCCACAGGTGCCTCCCTAAATTCTACTTTTTTCACTTAGTATCATATCTTTCATATTTTCTTATTTCATTTCTTTTTTTTTTTTTTTTTTGAGACAGAGCCTCAAGCTATCACTCTGGATAGAGTGCTGTGGCATCACTGCTCACAGCAACCTCCAATTCCCGGGCTCAAGCGAGTCTCCTGCCTCTGCCTCCCAAGTAGCTGGGACTACGGGCGCCTGCCACAACGCCCAGCCATTTTTTGGTTGCAGCCGTCATTGTTGTTTGGCGGGCCCAGGCTGGATTCGAACCCGCCAGCTCAGGTGTACGTGGCTGGCGCCTTAGCCTGTTGAGCCATATCCTTCATATTTTATATGTGTCATTAAAATCTTTGTTGCCGTTCTTTCAATATGATCACGATACAAAGTCAGACAATGAAGTTTGCTAACGCATCCTGGAAAAAGTGCTACATACTTCATAGCTGAATGTCATGGCAGTCACCTGCAAAGTACTGCCCTTGGCCATCTGGTGACCATAGTGACATTCAGCAATGAGGTCGGTAGCGCTTTTTCTAGAGTGAGTCTGTGTACTTAATTGTTGGACCTTTGTACTGCGAAAGCTCTGATGGCAATTCAAGAAAAAGAGTTCTACAATTGCTTTGAAGGGTGGACTGGGTGTCGGCATCAGTGCAGAGCTCCCCGAGGAGAGCACCTCCACGGTAACCATAGTGATATTTAGCCTGAGATATCTAGCGCTTTTTGCAGATGTTGTATGATAGTCAAACATACAGCTGCACTACTGCGTATTAACTTCTCCTAATCTGTTTGTGGCCCAGCTCAGTGTCTTTTCACTGCCTTCATTCTCTCTGCTTGGCTCCGTGTAAAGGCTGAGCTTTCTTTGTACTTTGCAATTGAAGCCTCTGAAGTATAGGAGATTATAAAATGAAAAAAAAAATTTTTTTTTTCTCTTAGTGTTAAACGGTCTCTTGGTGCAATATAAATTGTAATTCATCCTTTCCAGAAATCTCTCACTACAGAGGGGGGAAAGAAACTAGCATTACTGACCGTGACCCCCACACCATCTTTTGTAAAGGTTATCACACATGGCCACCCAGTGAGGTAAGGACTCTTTCCTACTTCATGGAATACTAAGCAGAGATTCAAAGGAACCGAGTAACTGGTTTAAATGGCATCTTACCTGCCCAGATCTGTCCGAGGGTCGCACACTCTGCCACACAGCAGCAGCAGAGTAAGCCCACAGCCCGGGCTCTCCGCCACCATAGCCAGCCACCGCTGACATTCACTCAGCTCCGACCCCCATGCCAGTCTCTTCCCTTTGCTGCACAGGCTCTGTGCTGGGATTAGCATCTTATTTTTTGAGGAGTGCCCTTAGGTGTACAGTAAATTGTTTTTCAGAGGATGTGTAAATGAAGGATTATTTAATCCTTAGAGCAAGGGCTCAGCACATGTTTCTGTAAAGAGCCTGACAGCGATTATTTTAGCCTTTGAGAAAATTGTCATCTCTGTCCTAACTACTGAGCTCTGCCCTTCTAGTGGGAAAGCAGCCACTGACAATAGGAAACAAATGGGTGGGCTGTGTTCCAATAAAACTTTATTTAGGGACACTGAAATTGAATTTCATGCAATATTCATTGCTCACCAAGTTTTATTCTTTTGATTTTTTTTCCCCATCCATTTGAAGATGTATAAATCACTCCTAGCTCATGGGCATCCTGCCCTCCCTACATGGGCGAGGTGTTCAAACTTCAGGCTTGCTGAGCTGAGTGAGAGGTGAATGTGGGTTGTGTACTACTGCTCCCTTCGGACAGTTTTAAAAGCGATTCACAAGGGGGTGGCACCTGTGGCTCAAAGGAGTAGGACGCCAGCCCCATATGCCAGAGGTGGTGGGTTCAAACCCAACCTTGGCCAAAAACTGCAAGGAAGGAAGGAAGGAAGAAAGGAAGGAGAGAGAGAAAGAGAGAAAGAAAGAAAAGTGATTCACAAAATACAGATCTCAGCCAATAAACCCCTAATTTTATACTTAGGTGCATCAAGAGTAGGTGATGAGAGTAAAGTCCTGGAACCCTCCATCCTCTACACTGGCAGGCAATGAAGACAGCCAATCACAGACCACCTACACTTATGAGCCAAAAGAAAGTTTGAAGTTATCATTTAGGAAACAGCAAGAAAAACCGTAATATGGTTTTCTTTTAGCATCATTGA
>CAUYON010035106.1:0-10111 GCA_963573935.1 Arctocebus calabarensis
TTTTATTTTATTTATTTTTTTTTAATAATTTTATTGAATCATAATTATGTACATTGGTGCAATCACAGGGCACGATTCATATACATTCAGAAATATTTTGATCATACTGTTACAGATATCCTTGATCTGTATCCTTGATGGCATTTCCTTGATCACTATATAAAAACATTAATACTCTACCTTTAATAAGTTTCGCCATGCTTTCTAAAGACTAAGCTGACAATCACCTTACAAGATAGATCTCAGTTTCCCCATCTTATAGATGAGAAAACTGAGGATGAAAAATGTTACAGTAATTTGTCTAAGAACATCTAGCTAGAAAATGGTAAGGCCAGGCTTGAAACTCAGGTTTCTCTAGCTACTAAGCCCAAATTTTACATAATATGGGAGAGGAGAACACATCGAAAATGACACAAACAGGTGTGTGCGCTGAGCTGCTCATTATTGACTGTTCGTCTCTCATCATGCAGCCAGGCCCTGGAGATACACAGAAAGTCCGAATGAGTTCAAAAGGCCAGTACTGGAGTCAGGCAAGGAGACACAAGCAAGCAGGAGAGAAAGGCCTGGTTTTCTGGGAGTGACCAGCCCACGAGCTTCCTTGGGGAAGGCCAAGTCCTAGTGTTGCTATGCCTTCAGGAGCAATGGGAATGAGGCTGAGGAAGGGGACCTTCTAGCCCAGAGGGTGCAGGGCAGGGAAAGGGCATGTTCCAATACCAGTAATTCAGGACAACTGCAGGTCAGAGGAAACTCCAATGCCTGGCTGGGGCTTTCTGACATTTGTATTTCAGTCCGAAAAATAATTGTGTCACATCCTTAGGAGATACGTGCTACTTGCCCAAAGATGATTTAGGACAATTCACCCTAAAAATTCCATATCACCTTTGCCCCTGCAGGAAGTTCTGCAAGGTGCAATCTGGAATATCCAAAGATGGTTTTTGAATCTGTGGGAGAGAGAACAAGGCTGCTGCTCACACAAGAACACTGTCTTCTACAGATTGAAGCAAGGCCCACTTTCCTCATTTCACCTTCAGACCCCATTTAGCCAGCCCTGGACTTTCCTAGGGACAGGACCACAAGGGCTCCTGGGTATCTCAGAGACACAAACAGCTCAGCTTCTCTGTGGTTCCTAGATCTGCTTTCAACACCAAAAGGGAGACTATCTGACAGATAAGGTGCACTGAACATAGTGACCTTTCTTATTCTCACCCCAGTGCCACACCCTCTAGCAGGAGGTCTTGGAAAGTCATTTACCCTCTCTCAGACTCAGTTTCTTCATCTGTGAAATGGGCTAACGCTGGTTCTACATGTGTTGCAAGTGTTAAGAACAACCCACGTAAAGGGATGCATACTAAGGAAGGCCCCCCGGCAGGGGTGTCCAAACTGCAGCCTGAAGACTACATGTGGATCACTAGAGGACTTTTTTGCTTGTAATGTGGAATATCATGAAAATTATGCACAGACCTTTTTTTCCTACTCATTAGTTTTTGTTAATGTTTAAATAGTTAATGTGTGACCCAAGACAACTCTTATTCTTTCAATGCATGACAGAGAAGAAAAAGGTTGGATACTGCAATTATGCTACACTATACTCATAACTGTGCTTTGTCCTCTCCCCCACCTTTTACCTAATGCTGCTTTTGTAAGCCTTGTCTCCATACTCCCATCTCCCTCGTCTGCATCTCCACTACATAGTTGGATCATACATTTTGGACAAATTCTGTCTGCTGTCATTCTCTTAAAATTTCCATATAAAAATCTGGTCTCTCCAACTAGAACAAAAGCTCTTTAAAGAAAGGTAGGGGTGGGAGGGGCTGGAGATGGTCTTCTACGCCTGCTCAGAAACCTCCAGAGCACTGAGCCAGGCCCCGGCCACACAGGTGAGCCTGACAATGACTGATGGTCTATAACTTATACTCAAGTGCTGTCCTGAATGACCTCTATGCCTACATCTTGGGAATAGAAAGGGACTGTGTACCAGGTCCTTGAGATCTTAAGGTACTGACATTTTGCCAAATTCAGCACAAACCTTAAGATGTTTGTCTAGATTGCAATGTCTTCCTTTCCTTGGATAAGGCAAGTCTTTCTGTGCCCCCAGAGATACTTTGGGTCCACAATGCCTTCCCACCTTGCTCACTGAACATGGGCATATGATCTAGGCTTTTCAGGGATTCCAAGAAGTGTTTATCTTTTCTGAATAGCCAATATATGGACGGTTGAAGGGAGGGGGTTATAACTGCTAGGCCACCATAGTATTTCTAAAACTGGAAAGATGTTTGTACTGAAAGTGCAGTGATTCTGTGAAAGCCCCAAACGGTTGTCAGGGATTAGCGGCTTGACTCCCTAAAGCAAGAAGCAAAGAACACAAAGGCACAACAAGCTGTGCACCTCAGACACAACTTCGTACATGAGCCTGAGGCTGGGAGTTTGTGCTTCCAGACGGTTGTTCAGAGGGGGCATTCAACTCTGCCAGATTTGCTTCTGTAGGTGAGTACAGAATTGTATGGAAGAAGAAAAAAAAAATTGTTCAATCTTCTCCACATGTCTCCCTGAGTTTTCTCTTTTTTAGTGATGGGAATCATAATTATATGAACCTCAAAAATGGCAAAATCAGAGGCAGGGTACATTTATACCTGAAGCATATCACTTTATTATTTCAAGCATTCCTCAGAGAGATTATGTGATTTGGAAACATAATATGGAAGTGCGTTGTAATAAGGAAAGCCGGTCCTGTAAATACTAACTAAAGTGTCAAAATAAATGTCTCTGTTGTGATCAAATATTATACATTAGTCTTAAGAAAAAAAAAAAAAAAAAATCAACAAACAGCGCTCTTTGCAGCCCCCCAGTGGTTGAACAAGAAAAGAGGAGAGAATGGGAATCTCGGCAACTTGCACTTTGCGGGGCCAATAAACTTTTTACAATGCAAAGACAAATGGCTGCTTTTAACCACATAATGGATATGTTCTTATGGGATGTTGGTTTAAATGCACATAATTATTTACATAAAGTGAGTCACTGGAAGCCTAGATTTTTTTTTTTCTTTTTGAACTCTCTTCTTTCTCTCTCACCTCTATGAAGCTTTCCATTCTGACCTAAGAAATCAGCAATGCATTATGCACACTAAGTCCTCCAGGTGATTTCTTCTCTTGCTGTGTGCTCACCTCACCCCATTTGTAGACATCTGCTTATAAATATACCATTTGTTTTGCTACAAAGTGATGAAAACTTTTTAAAATGTAATTTGCCTATATAAGAAAGTGTCTACAGTCGGGAAGGAAGACAAAACTTTAGAATTTCATTTCTTGTTTTCATCAAAACAACGGTCTCTCAGATTGACATCTTCATAATAGCAACACCTTGCCACACTAGTTTGATATTTTGTTTTGTTTTGTTTTGGTTTTTTTGTTGTTGTTGTTTTTTGAGACAGACCCTCAAGCTGTTACCCTGGATAGAGTGCTGTAGCATCACAGCTCACAGCAACCTCCAATTCCTGAGCTCAAGTGAGTCTCCTGCCTCCACCTCCCAAGTAGCTGGGACTACAGGCGCCTGCCACAATGCCCGGCCATTTTTTGGTTGCAGCCCTCATTGTTGTTTGGCAGGCCTGGGCTGGATTCGAACCTGCCAGCTCAGATGCACGTGGCTGGCGCCCTAGCTCCTCCAGCCACAGGCGCTGAGCCTAGTTTGATACATTTTTATAATAAGTTTTTCTTTGTCTTTCTAAAAAAGAAACTATCAAAGATACACCATGAAGAAAACATTTACTGAAAAGAAATAGGATGTGTGCTTATACAATCTTTTCAAAACTATGCCATGAAAATAAAATAAAGATTATAGATAAACGGAAGCTCCCCTATTCTTCTCAAATGGAACACTCCTAAGTTACTGAAAAGGCAGTTCCCAAGGCCCTGACACGGTGAACTGCCTGTCTCCGGCTCTCCTCACACTCCCGACTCATTCCAGCAGATAGGCATTCCCTTCCCTGAGCTAGTAGTAAGCTATAGTTCAAATCCAGCCTCCAAAGCATGTTGTCTCTAATAAGGAGCCCCTTTTCCGATGGGCTGCAAACCTCTCTGCCCCTAGATGATCCCGACCAAATTTGCCCTCATTATCACCAGGCAGGTTTAGCTACAGCCCTCAAGCCAAAGGCAAGTCCTCCTGGCCAGCGTCGCAGAGAATCAACAAGTTATCACCAAGCTGGGCGCCCCAGCCGGGACCTGCCTTAGCGCCTCTCAAGACGCCCCCGGCCCTCCCTCACCAGCTAGTTGTACGGCCTCCCCACCCCCGTCTCAGCGCAAGACCTTCTGTTTCCGATCAGGCCCCCACCCCCACCCCAGAGCTCCTCCCGGAGCTCCCAGGCAGCTGTCAAAGTCTGGGGCTCGCCAGCTTCTGTGCTCGCCTGACAGCCAGGCGTTCACTGGGATCTAGCTTCCTTCCGGGCGCGAGGACTGGGGAGGTCAAGATCTTCAAACGAGCTGGATGGGCGAGGGAGCAGCGCCAGATTCCGCGTCTCTGTCCTCAGGGACCAGAGCGGAGTAGGAGAGGCAGTGAGAACATCACATCCCGCGCTTCTCCAGACTTCACAGCCCACCGGGAAGACGCGCACTCCCGGGGGGAGCCGGAGGAGTGCCAGGGAGGTTTTCCCTGGAGCCTACAGGTTTCCACTCCGTCCCCAGGCTGGGAGCTTGGAGACAAGTCCCAGCTAGGCTCCCTCCTCTGACCGCATAGCTGCTGATTCTTCCCCCAGGGAAGGAGCAGACACCTGCTTCTCCCCGCTGTAGCCCCCGCACCCTATTCCAGCCGTCCTTGGGCCGGAGCTTGAGACTCGCCCACTTCTCTCCCACCCCGGCACAGACAGCCCCCAAAGTTGTCGGCACGCCCCAGACCTCGCCTTCTCCTCAGAACCCGGACCCCGCCCAGGGGTTGGGCCGGCGACCGCGAGTGGAACCTTTCCAGTCCGCTGCGCAGGGCGCTGACTTCGGGGATCCCGGGCGAGCAGGGGCAAGGGAGGGTAGGCAAATCCAGCATGAGCCGGGGGCCTTGCCGCTTTCACCCTCAAGCCTGCCCTGTTTCCCTGCTGACGGGAGAAAACTTCCCCAGCACCCACCTTTAGCTGCGAGGAGGCGGCGCCGCCGGCTGTCGCCGCCACCACCGCTGCCGCTCCCCACGCCCAGCGACAGCAGGAGCGGCACCCAGCATAGCCTCCCAGGCAGCATCCTCGCAGCCGCCGCCAAGGAGCTGCAACCGCCGCCTACCGACCGCACTGGCTCTTGCCTCCTGGTGCCCGCCGCACCGCGGCCGGCTCGCTGTGCCCGCTGGGTGCGCTTCTAGCGCCGCTGCCGCCGCCGCGCTCGGCCTCCGGTTCCCGCCGCCACGCAGCTCGCTCGCCGGCAGCAGCCGCGCTCACTGGCGCGGACCCGGAGCGGCTCCGGCGCTCACCCCGGGACGGCCCGTGACGTCACGGAGGGAGGGAGGAGGCTCGTGCATATTCATGAAGGCGGACATCGCGCGGTTCCGCGCTCCCCACCTCACAGCCTGGGCCCCCAACTTTCCTCCACCGTCCTCACGCTCCCGGGCGCTCTCCCGGCCCTCGCGTCTCAGTCAGGACCCGGCTCCCAAAGGATCCTGGTGGGCAACTCCCGGGAACCCTCCAGCCTGGCGTCCCTACTCTGGCTCTCCCAAAAGCTGCGGCACAGAACGGCAGGCTCACCTGGGGCCTGAGGGTCGTCTGCGGGGGCGCAGGAGACCCCTTGTCCTGCCCTTTGAACTGACTTCTGAGCAGAAGGGGCGGGGGAAGGCGGGGGCGTCTATTCAGGTCCTGCCCTTGGCTCAGTCCCTGGGCGCTCTGTATCGCCTGGTCTCGGGAGGGCGCCAGGCGCACGCTGGAGCTCCAAAGTCAAGTGTTGCTCCGAGTTGTGGAGCGGGGTAGTTAGCATTGTACCTAAATGGCAATGGCTGGGCTCCACGCCATCGCGGAAAAGAGGGGACAGCCAAGGCCCTAAGAGGCTTATAGGACAACTTGGTCAGAAAAGGCAAACTTAGTGTCCTGAATCTGCCGAGGCTGCAGTGGAGGGAAAACTTAAATTCCCTGCACTATACTGCCATGCAAGAAGTTACCACCTTCATACTGTCACTCCGCATTTCTAGAGCAGACTATGCCTTGTCATATCTCCTGTCCTGCTAGGGAGTAAGTGTTGTCAGTTCCCTGGGCGCAGGGGCTGTGCACATCTTACCACCCTCAACCATCTCCAAGGATCACAAAGGTATTCAAAAAATATTAATTAATGGCTCAGGGAAAAAAAAAAATCCTTGACCATATTTGCACATATGCAATACCAGCGTCACACACAATTCACAGCTCATAAGGAATAGTTTGGAAATAGGGTAAAGAAATATAAAGACAAACATAATCATTTATTTATTCATTGATTCAGGACGTTCAATGAGCACTTAGGCGGGTTGTATCAGCCTGCCCAGTGAGCACTGGATTCGGTTTTGGAGGTCCAAAGACTGGGGAAAGTTGTCGCCTGTCCTGGCTTGGCCTCCCTGTCAGAGAGCCGAGTGGGCGGTAAAGGCAATTACAATCCCTTGTAAGTGTTATGGTCCTGCACATTCTTTATGTTGCTAGATCTGAGCCTTTACAAATCAATTAACAAAATGTATATATTGCAACAGTGACTAAACAGTATATCCTATAATTAATAACTGTAGTTTGAGGTACTCAACAAAGCCATAAAATTCATTAACAGCTCTCAGGCTGCTCAGCCTCCCTGCACTGCCCCAGCAGCTAACTCAGAGCTACTGCAGGTGTGAAACCCAACTCTTCAGCCTTTCAGGCACCAAGAGGTGCTTGGGAACAGCAGTGAATCACGGTGGCTGCACTGGGCTCAGATCAGGCAGAGATCTCCTGCAGATCTTCTTTAACCCACAAATCAACATCTTGCTATTATTCTCATTCCCCTATTCCACACATAAGGAAGTAGAGAGTCAAGGAAGTTAGGTAACTTCTTTGTCCAAGGTCAAAAAGCTAGCAAGCACCTCAGGCCAATACCAAGACCTTGCTTTTCTCAGATTTTGCTGTCAGAATCCGGAAAGAATTGCATGATCCGAGCAAAATCCCGGAAGCCAGAAAATAGAAGAGAAAGGTAAATTTTCTTCCATTGTGCTCCATCTAATTGCTAATACATAATGCCCCTTTCATTTTCTCTAAGTAGACCTTACTGATTTACCTGCACCATCCTTGTTGTCTTTATACTAGGTTTTGTTAAAACAAAATAGTTAGTTCTAAAGTTCTTACATAGAATTTCAAATGAATTTCAAATTCAAAACAAATAATGAGAAATAAGGGAAATGCAGCTGATTAGAAAGCATCTCCAAGGAGTAGGTAGA
This sequence comes from Arctocebus calabarensis, assembly GCA_963573935.1. Taxonomy (NCBI): domain Eukaryota; kingdom Metazoa; phylum Chordata; class Mammalia; order Primates; family Lorisidae; genus Arctocebus; species Arctocebus calabarensis. The sequence goes on from CAUYON010035106.1 coordinate 7,387, forward strand.
TTGGCAATAAAGAAAACAGCACAGAGATATACCGAGAACAGACTAGTGACCAAGAGGCATAACATCACTAGCTTCCATCTCCTCCTTTACCAATAGGGGCAATAACAATGCCTATCATGGTAGAACATGTGTGCTAAGGATCCTCATTTGTTTGTTCATGCCTTTCTGAATTTATTCCCTCTGGATGTGCCCTCCCACCCCAACTTAGAGTTTGGCCATATGATTCGCTTTGGTTGGTAGGACAATAGCATGCAAGTTTCCTCTTTCCTTCCTGGACCCCTGCCACCAACATGAGAGGAAGCCCAGGCTAACCTGTACATGGATAAGAGACCACATGGCTTACACGGGAGATGTCCCAGCCAGCCAAGGCTACCCTATGCTGATCACCACCAACTGACCCACGAGTTGACCACAGACTCACAAAGAACCTCAGCTAAGGTCACCAATCCTGGATCACATCAGGACCACACAGCTGACTTATGAGAAATAATAAATCACTGCTGCATCTAGCCACTGTGTCTTGTGCCTACTTCATAAGATCATTGCAAGAGGGTAACACTCAATGTATCTTACCTTGTCAATATTCAGTGAATGTAAAAATGTCTTCCTCTTGTCTTTATTTCCCAAATTTTTGAAATGCCAGTTACAACCTTGATTTGGTTCATTTGGAAAAGACAACAATCACCCGGTTTGGGGCAACGCCTGTGGCTCAATGACTAGGGCACTGGCCCCATATACCAAGGGTATCGGGTTCAAACCCAGTCTTGGCCAAAGTGTAACAACAACAACAACAAATATCCTGGCATTATGGCAGGTGCCTGTAGTCCCAGCTACTCGGGCGGTGAGGCAAGAAAATCACCTAAGCCCAAGACCTAGAGGTTATGTGAGCTGTAACGCCACAGCACTCTACCAACGGTGACAGATTGAGACTCTGCCTCTAAAAAGTAAAGAATAAAAAATAACCTGGTTTTGAGGGAATGAAGGTAAGTTTCGCCTTAGAAGTACTCTGACTACAGGAGCGTCAGGCCCATGCCACATGTACAGAGCACTGCTGTGCTCTCTGCCTTTGCTGAGCCATTGCAGATGTAGACAGTGGATAATAGTTAATGAATCCCCACTTACTCAGTGCCAGGCTTTGCAATGGGGTGTGCTTTCCATACCTGCTTTAATTTTTGCAACAACAAATGTACTATGATTCGAATATTTGTCCCTTCCAAAACTCAATGTTAAAATTTAATCCCAAATGTGGCAGCACAGAGAGGTGAAACCTTTAGGAGGTGAATGGGGCAGGGGGGTCTCTGCCTTCATGAATGGATTAATCAATGCATGGATTCATGGGTTAATAGATTGGTAGGTTGTCAGGGGAGTGGGACTAATGGCTTCTTAACAAAAGGAAGAGAGACCTGTGCTAGCACACTCAGCCCCTTATGATGTGATGCCTTGAGACTCTACAGAGAGTCCCCACCAGCAAGAAGGGCCTCACCAGATGTAGCCCCTCAACCTTGGACTTCTAAACCTCAATAATTGTAAGAAATAGATTCTTCCTTTTCTTTATAAATGACCTGTTCCAACTATTCTGTTATTAGCAACAGAAAATGGACTAAGATAAAGTGCTATTTTCCCTATTTTAATAGGGAAATAATAATCAGATTACTGGCTCAGAAACTTTGAGTAACTTATCCCTATTTGCATAATTGTGCAGAATATCAATTTATGCCGGCCTAATTCCAAATTCCATCTTTCCACCACACATTGTGATTTTGAGAGAGGTATGCAAGATAAGTAAGCAATGAAAACATAGTTTCAAATCAGAAAAGGTAGATTTGGAGATTTGATTTTTTAAAAATCTTTATCCATCACGTCCTCTGAATAATGACCATTTAAATAACCAATTGTTACCAAAGTAAAGACACAAATCTCTGAATTTGTTGAGACTGTACCCCTTCTTCTTTGTGCATGTTTTTATTTCAGATTGACATAAGGGTACCAACCATTAGGTTACACTGTTTGCATTTATTAGGTACAGTCCAAGTTGTACTTGCGCCCCTTGCCCAGGAAGTGTGCCATATACCCTTACTTTGTGCCCCTTAGATGGTAGCACAACAATCCCCCTCTCTCCTCCCTTCTCCATTCTCCCCCCATTTAGATATAGTTGCATTTTTCTCTCCTGTGCAGTGTAATTGTTCATCTACTGGCTTCATATTAGTCTTTTTTTTTATTGAATCATATCTGTGTACATATTAGTTCAATCATGGGGTACAGTGTGGGGGCTTCACATGCAATCTGAGATATTTTTATCAACCTGATTCACATGCCATTCATGATATTTTCTCGTTTACTATATGAAAACATTTTTGATCCATATTTAGAAGTTTTCTCCTGACCCTTCGAATATGTACCACACATGTGATCTCACCCTTTGTCCCATCTCCCCCCATCCTCTCCCTCCTCTTCCCTCCCTCTCCCCTTTCCCCATCTTCCTGTGCAATAAATGGGTTGTAGCCTTCACTTGAATGATAAAGAACTTTGATCTTTGACAAACCAGTTAAAAACATTCAGTGGGGAAAAGACTCCGTATTCAACAAATGGTGCTGGGAAACCTGGCTGGCAACCTGTAGAAGACTGAAATTGAACCCACACCTTTCACCATTAACGAAGATAGACTCACACTGGATTAAAGATTTAAACATAAGACATGAAACTATAAAAATTCTAGAAGAAAGTG
>CAUYON010035107.1:0-19270 GCA_963573935.1 Arctocebus calabarensis
TTAATTAATATCTAGCTATCAAAAATACAACTGTTTAAAAAGTACAAATATTGTAATCTTGCCAAGGGTCCCTTGCCTGACCAGTTGTCACCTGAGTCAAGTTTTCAAACTTGTATTAAAACAGGAATTTAATGACAAAAAAAAAAAAAAAAGAGGTGGGGCTTTTGAAAGGTGAGTAGGGCATGAGATGTCTGCCCTCATGGATGGAATTAATGCACAAAAGGGTGAGTGTGGTTCCTTTGTGCCTCTTTTCTCTTCTGCCTTCTGCCACATAATAATGCAGCAAGAACGCTCTTGTCAGATGCTGGCACATTGATTTTACTTAGACTTCCTATCCTCTGTAATCATGAGAAAACAAATTATGTTTTCTTTATAAATTACTCAGTCTCTGATATCATGTTACAGTTGCACAAAATGGACACACACACGTACTGTTGCTTTCAGGACACGATACCTCAAAATATGGCCCTTTGGCATACTGAGTTTTTTTGAACTAAAGAAATTGGAAGGACCTCAGAATCAAGTTCTTTGTCCTCCTGTCTTCCTCCCTCCATTCACCATTTATCCCATCAAGCAAATCATAGAAACTAGAATTCTTCTTCTTCAAAGTGGGTTATAGAAACTAGATCTCCTCTTCTCCAAAACAATTCATAAAACCTATAGAGGTCACTCTGTGACTTACTTCACCTGAAAGTAGACTGTAAGACCATGATTCCAGAAAGTCCTGCTTTATACCTGGAAGGAAAGAATGCAACTTAGAAAGATCATGAAGAATCTGACCAAATAAGTCTTGCTAAGTTACTCCCAGTATATTACCACTAGATCATACCCTTGTATCCAATCACCTACCAAATTTATTTTAACATGTGTGTGTGTGTGTGGGGGGGGGGAAATCACAGGAGAATGATTACCCAATAACCCATGAGGTCCATATAGTTACATACCATTCTTCATAAAAGAAGGGGAGATGGGGATAAAGGAGTAAATGACTTTCATAGGAAATGAATTAGCCCCCCAAACAGTAGCCCTTGACAAGTTCTTCTTTGCTCTGGGGGAGGTATGCAGAAGGTGAAGGGTGGTACTTGGCTGTGAACAAAGATTGTCATACTATTCAAATAACGTCTCCCAGGTTACTTCTCTGGGTTCTCTGGGTTACCTTCAAAATAATAGATTAAAAGTCTGCGTGAGTATGGTGAAAACTTCCAGTCTCTTCTCTGGTAGTTAATCTTTCATGATTATTTGATGAGATTCCTAAGGAATGGGTTTTAAGACAACTGGATTTGGGTGGGGGGTGAGGGAAAAAGTTTTCTTAGTCACAAAAGGAAATTCCAGAGAAAGTTTGTCCTTGTATTTTGGGAAATTAAGAGGATCAGAGAAGCAGGAAGGCAGGGAGAGATCAGAGAGAAACATTTCTAGAGGAGTAAAAATAATTTCTTTTCTATCTGCTCTGAGTTCTTAGCTGGGACTCCTGTAACAAAAGACAGATTAGCAAGAGAAAAACACAAGTTTATAACATGTATACCTCATACACAGGGGAAATACTCAGGGAATAAGTTGCAGGGGCTAGGAGAAATTTGCTCTTTATCCTAAAGTTTGCTGAAAGAAGAACTCACAATTGAAGCAGACTAATGAAAGAAAGGATTTACTTATTGTGCACAAGGGGACAAATCATAGAGTGATAACCCAGTTTTCCAAAGGAATTCAGATATCTTTACACAGGCTTTTTGGAGGGAAGGGGGGAAGTTGAGGAGTATGGGGCATAAATGGTTGCTAGGGAGGTTGTTAGGGAGGACAAATAGAAGGGGGAGAAATAGATTAATTTGTAGATTAAACTGGGGACAGGTATTTATGATCCAAATGATTTGGGCCAGGTCCACCTACACCCAGGACTCTCTTTCCTGAAATATTTTGAGAAAACAGGAAAGAGGGAAGGGGAGTCAATTTGATCCTCTGATCAGGCCAGTTCATGCACTTAGAGGGAAGTCCTCCCCCCGTGTTTCTTCATCTTGAATGACCTTCGATCAAAATATTCTTTATACCAGGGAGTCATATTTTGAGGTGAAATTTCCTTAACTCCTTCAGAGTAATTCTCAAAGCAGTGGCTTAGAGTTCAAGCTTAAATAACATATACTGTTGAAACAAAGAAAGAAGGGTGTTTGGGGAAAAATATGGGATGGGACCCGATAAAGCATACTTATCTCTTATAAGGTGTAAGGAAAAAGGTTAACTCACAAGTAACACAGGTTAATAGGAGAAAGGTTTATTTACCATGAGCATGGGAAGAAATTACAGAGTGATTACCCAATATCCTAATGAAATTCAGGTATTTTTGTACCTGTCTCTTTGGAGGGGAAGGGAAATGTGTTATACAGGTAATTCTGTTTAGGGGTAACAAATGATGCTAGGGAAAACAAATGGATGATGGAGATAGACTAATTTGTAAATGATCTTCTTTGCAAATTAAATTAACCTGAGAGACAAGTATTATATTTGAAATAATTTGGGCCATGTCTGCTTATATTCTTGATCTTCTTTCCTGCAATAGGGTGAGATACCAAGGAAGGGGAGGGAAGTCAATTGCTTCTTTTTTTCTTTCAATTGGGTTAGTCTGGTTTATGCAGATAGAGGAAAAGCCCCTTCCAATGCTTTTTTAGATCTCAAACAGCCTTTAATTCAAAACATTCTTCATACCAATAATTCATATTTTGGGGTGAAATTTCCAGGGCTCCTTTCCTCCAAAGACACAGAGACATAGAAAGGAATCTGAACAAATACTCCCTGCTAAGTCTTTCCCAGTTTATTACACTCAGCTCATACCTCACTTGTCCTATCATAATTCTCCATAACTCTCCATTCTTCATCAAACCTAGCATAAAAACACTCAAGTTTAATCACTTCTTTGGGTCATTATTTCATTATGAATGTTCCCACATCATGTAAAGCCTCTGCTAAATAAATTTGTATTCTTGCTTTTCTCTTCTTAATCTGTATTTTTTTATAGAGGCCCCAGCCAAGAACCCAGAACTGTTGAAGGAAAATATATCTTTCCTCCTCTACAATTATAAGTTTGAAAAATTACATTCTTTTTTTTTTTTTTTTTTCTGGAGACAGAGTCTTACTTTGTCACCCTTGGTAGAATGCTGTGATGCCATAGTTCACAGCAACCTCAAACTCCTGGGCTTAAGTAATTCTTTTGCCTCAGCCTTCCAAGTAGCTGGGACTACAGGCACCCACCACAATGCCTGGCTATTTTTACAAACGTGGTCTCACTCTGGCTCAGGCTGGTCTTGAATCTGTGAGCTCAGGCAATCCACCCGCCGCAGCCTCCCTAATGCTGGAATTACAGGTGTGAGCCACCACGCCTGGCCTGCATTCTTTTAGAAAATCAACCATTTTATGTAGATTCCTAAATTTGTTTGTATAGACATGAGCAAAGTAATGTCATACAATTCTTTTAACTTTCCTTTATACCTGTGGTTATTTCTCCATACACACACACACATACATATAAAATTTGGAGTATTTATACTTTCTCTTTTCTCCCTTGATTTAGTTGGTTGATGATCATAATAGACATTTCAATATTGCTCACTGGTATTTTGGAATACCAGGGCATGTGGAAGACTATGCCTCTTATGTAAATAGCTGTAGGCAACAATTTTGCAGCTACAAGGACAAGAACATGTGTTACCTTTAGGACAAAGTTAGTGAAAAGATTGTGCAAACCCTTCCAAATTCTCTTCTCTAATAGCAGTGACCAGGGAAGACACTTGATAGGGCAGAACACCGAGTCAGAGCAGCTTGAATTGCTGAGTGACTGTAGGGCAAACAGCTGTTTTGGAAAGTCCTCTAACCAACAGTGGACTTTGGCAAATGATAAAGTTTATGTCACAAGCTACCAGGACTTAGGGCTTGTTTATTACCAAAGTTGAAGCTTAGTTTATCTTGACTAATACAATGATGTTATCCATGTTATTGACTTTTCTAAAGAATCAGCTCTTTGATTTATTTGTTAAATCCTATAGTTTCACTTTCTATGTCAGTAATTTTTGCTTTTATTTCATTTACTTTCTACTTCCTTTAGGTTTAATATGTTATTCTCTTAACCTCATATTTTTATATTCATTTATTTTTATTTTTCTTGATTATTAAAATAGGTGATATCTATGGCTGAGATTTTTCCTCTGAGAGATGCTTTAATTTTTTTTTTTTTTGAGACAGAACCTCAAGCTGTCACCCTGTGTAGAGTGCTGTGGCATCACAGCTCACAGCAACCTCCAACTCCTAGGCTCAAGTGATTCTCCTGCCTCCGCCTCCCAAGCAGCTGGGACTACAGGCACCTGCCACAATGCCCGGCTATTTTTTGGTTGCAGCTGTCATTGTTTGGCGAGCCCGGGCTGGATTCGAACCCATCAGCTTAGGTGTATGTGGCTGGCAACTTAGCTACTTGAGCCACAGGCACCGAGCCAAGAGATGCTTTAATTTTTATCTGATATATAGCATTATGCAATTGTATATACAGTATTTATTTTCAAACTGATACATTTCCCTCATATTTGTTATTTAGAAAAGAAGTTATAATTTATTTTCATTTAAGAAGTGGTAATTTTTTTTCTACCTGGTTTTGTACTATAGTGGTCAAGGAATATTTTCCGCTGCTTTTAAACATTCCAAAACAAATTTTCTAGATATTTACTGCTTTTCCCCCCTTTTCATTCTCATTTGACATGGGTAGGAGATTGACTCCCCCAACTGTAGATTATTTATTTCTAGCAAGGTCACACAAAATTTACCATATGCTGGGCTAATATGACAAATTTCAAAGGACTAAAATCATTCAGACTATGTTCCTTATGACACTGGCAGTAAGCCAGACATTATTGTGATAAAAAGATAACCAGAAAATTCCCGTGTGTTTGGAAATTTAGTAACACATTTAAATAGACACTGGGTAAGAGAAGAAATTGCAATAAAATTAGAAAATATTCCAAATTGAAAAATAATTAAAATACAGACTGTCTTAACTTGTGGAAAGCATCTAAAACTTAAATGCATATATTTTGTTTATTCTTTGAGATATGTGAAAAGTGCTCAGTCTTATAAGTTATTAAAATGCAAATTAAAGTCACAATGAGTTATCACCAGAAATCTACCAGAGTGGCTTAAAGTTAAGAAGAATGAAAATACCAAGTGCTGGAATGTTGTGGAACAACTAGAACCTTCATATATTGCTGGTATGACTGTATATCGGTACACCTACCTGTGAAAATGGAATTCTTACTATTTCCTGCATATGCTATAATCTAATAATTACATTCTTAGGTATTTACACAAAGAGGTAAGACCTAAGAGGTCTACATATATCAGAAGTTATATGTAAGAATGTTCACAGCTGCATTATTTATAGTAGTCAAACACAAGAAAACAACTCAGAGATCCATCAGTAGATTGAATAAATGAATTGAGTATATGCAAAATTTAGTGATAAAAATTAATGAACTACTTCCATATGCAATTATACTGATGAATTGGTCACATAAATATAATGTTGGGCATAATATTCAGATTAAAAGAGCACATACTGCATGATTCCATTTATATAAAGTTCCAAACCAGGTAAAATTAATCTATGGGTTTAGAAATCAAGAAGAGTGGGGCTTGTACCTGAGAAGGAGCTCAAGGATCACTTGTGGAGTGCTGGTATTGTCCTAGTTCTTGTCTGTGTGGTAGCACATATTGCGATTATTTTATGAGCTGAAAGCCTGTGATTAGTTGCTTTTATTTCATGTACATTGTATTTCCTTTAAAATGTTAAGCAATTGAATCATAAATTACTATTTTGTCATATATGTCAGGTATACATAGGTAAATACTGATCTGAACAAAATTTGAGTTTCAGAGAGAGATGCAAGAAAATGCTTAGGTTGAAAAGAAGTATAGTTCAAATTTGCAAGCTTCTGCTGCATTCGCTCCTCTTAGAAGACAGAGTTTAGGTTATGAATGATAACATCTTACCTATCTTCCTCCAAATAATTCAGTTTTAGTTACATTAAACATTTGCTGTTTCATTTAACCTCCTATAATTTTACTTTTAGTGGTCCTGTAAATTTCTATAAACTAACTTTTTTAGGTTCTTTCTCTTGAATCTGGAAATTGCTTTGCTCTACCTTCAAGACTTAATAAAAATCCAAACTTTTCTCACCATCTCTACCCCAATTTTCCTGGTAAAAGGCACTTCATCTCTCCCCTGAAGAGCTAATATATACTCCTTCTAGTCTCTGCTCTCGCCCTACTTTCTGGTCCCCACAAAAAATCACAGGGTCTCCGTTAAAGGAGTTATTCTTATACTTCAAAACATTCCAATGGCTTCTCATTCACTGAAAGTCAGATTTGAAACATTTACCCTATCCTACAAGAGCCTGCAAAAATATGGCCCTTCGCTAACTCCATTCCAGTCACACTGGCCTTCTTTCTACTCCTCTAAAGTGATTGGCATGGTTCTCCCTCTGGGCTTTTGCACTTGATTTTCCTTCTACTTTGAATTCTCTTTTCATTTGGTGGGTATTTTGCTTACATTTTCTTCTGGATTCTATCCAAATGTTACCTTTGTCTCCTATATTAGAATGTAATTTTGATGAGAACACAGAAATTTTCCTGCTCCAACTTTTTTCTAACTTCTTTATCTAAGCTATCACACTCCTTCACACACAAATCCACTCACTCCTCCAACACTTTATCTAAACTATCACACTCCTTCACACAAAATCAATCACCCACTGTCCCTTTTTCCTGTTGTTTTATATCATCACAAAATTTTTTACTACATAACATTATAGTATAAGTCTTCCTAATTATTTAGGTTTCTGTCTCCTATATTAGAATGTAATTTTGATGAGAACACAGAAATTTTCATGCTCCAACTTTTATCTTTAGCAAATAGAAGAACACTACATAGAAAATAGGACTCAATAAATAAGTATTGAAGGGGAGAATAACTGAATGATGGAATAAATATTAATATGAGTAGTTATTAGACTAAGATACAAATTTGGCAGCCATAATCTCTAAGGTAATCTATTGAGCCGACACAGCTCATTTGATGCTTGGAATAGATAAATTTTAAACATTCCCTTTCTCCAAATGATAAAATTATTTCAGCAATTGCAATAAAATAATTAATAACAATGATTATTTTCTTGATTAGGTCTTTAGTTTTAATTTTTATAATTTAAAGTTTAAAGAATATATATATTCTTTTTATTAAATAATAACCATATATATTTATGGGGTATAATGTGATGATTTGATATACAATGTGGAATGCTTAAACTAAATTGATGAACATAACCATCACTTCACTTACTTATTTTTTGTGGTAAGACATTTATAATATACTCTTAGTTGTTTTGAAATGTACCCTTGCATTGAACACATTAAATAAAATCCACCAAATACCCACCCTCCTCCCTTTACTCGCCCTCCCCTCTCTGCTCCCCCTTTCTCCTCCCTCCTCTTTCTTGCTGGACTATATTTGTATTTTATCATTCTTATGAACATGTAAATGATTATATATTAGTTTCAAAATGGTATTGAGTGCATTGGATACATTTTTTCCATTCTAGAGATACTTTACTAAGAGGAATATGTTCCAATTCCATCCAGGTAAACATAAAATATGTACAGTCTCCATCTTTTATGGCTGAATAGTATTCCATGGTATGCATATACCACAATTCGTTAATCCATTCATGGATTGATGGGCATTTGGGCTGCTTCCATGACTTAGCAATTATGAATTAGACTGCAATAAACATTCTGGTGCAAATTTCTTCGTTGTAAAGCTATCTTTGTTTCTCTGGGTAGATACCTAGTAATGGAATTGCAAACTTGGAACCATAGCTCTCACCACTAACAAAAATTGAATCCTATTGGATAAAAGATTTAAATTTAAGACCTGAAACTATAAAAATACTAGAAGAGAATGCAGGGAAAATGCTCAAAGATATTGGCCTGGGAAAATAGCTTATGAGGGAGAACCACCTGGCAATTGAAGCAACACCCAAAATATATTACTGGGATTTGATGAAGCTAAAAAATTTCTGTACATCTAGAGACACTACAAGCAAAGCAAACAGACAGCCTTCAGAGTGAGAGAAGATTTTCACAGTTTATGATTCTGACAAAGGTCTGATGACTAGAATCTACAGAGAACTCAAAGAATATATTTTAATTTAATTACATTATTTAAATTCAATAAGGTCATTTAATCTATAAGTCTAATTTTGTTTGGTAAAAATCAAACTTACTAAACAAAAATATCACTTCTTACAATTCACATTATGTTTCATTATTTTTAAGCTTAAACATAAGTAAAATTTCCAAGTGGTTACAGAGATTGACAGAAACAACAGAAATGAAGTAACTCATGCTATCTTTCTTCATTTTGTAATCACTGTGCTATCATTGTTTATTTCAAATTATTTATCTGTGCTATCATTGTTTATTTCAAATTATTTATCTACACACAAGCAAATGCAATAACACATGGATTAGAGATAGAAACTGCCAAATGAATGGTTCTGAACTTCTGTAAACTTACTCTCAAAAGGTATGTGGAGCTGAGTTTATATGCGTTGAAGGCCCACCATATAACTGGCAGTTCTCCAAATCAATTCTGGTATAGAATACACAGTTTATTAAAGAAAAATGACAAACCTGTGCTAACTTAAAGTTCACATAAATTATTAAAGTCCAGCAGTAAACACAATAATTGTTTACAACTCAGACAAATACCATATTTTGGAGTTAGAGATATTTTATCACTGGCATTGTGTAATATTATTGGAAAAAAGTGACAACAACAAGCCTTTGTCTAAGTAAGATGGGAAAAGGAAAATGCCAAGATCTTAATATGAAAGATGAAAGTATGAAAAGACATAACAATATAAAGGCTAAGAGTTTACAAAATCTATACTGTAAAATTTGAAATAGAAATATCAGTATGAACTGATAATTTTAATATGTATTATATATATTTATTTATTTTCATTCTACTACCTAAAAGAAGTTATGATACCCCAATAGCAATGAGTATACCTAGTGCCCAAATCTTTGTTTATAAATGTCATTTCTAATCACAAAGAGCCATGGCTCCTTGTATGCATGACTGTTTCCCTGGAGCAGGAATGTATAAGGTGAGCCTATGAACTCATCTGTATTAGGTAATGAAAAAATGGTCAAAGATAAATGGGATCATGTCAAAAGGATACAGGAGTTAGCTTGAAATGGCTCCCACTGGCCAAAAGGAGGACAATGTGAGCCTCAAAAAAGAGTAGCATTAATTTATTTTAGCAAAATGAATAAATAAAAAATTCATCAGTCCATAATAACATGAAGAGAAAGACTTTTCTTTGGAAGGTATGACAACTAGTAAATAAAAAGAATGATAAAATGTTAAAAATCACTGTTTTGCAATCCCCAATCAATACATAATTTAGAAAGAATCATCAATGGATACTAAGACTGTTAGCTGAAAGTTAGGGAACAGGATATTTGTATAGTCCTAATTAGTGTGTTAGCCCATGTGTGACTAACTTGCCAAGGGAAAAGTACTTTCACAATGGAGAAACTGACAACCCCCCTCCTTAACCAAGTAACCAAAACTAGCATCAATAGTGGAAAAATTTGGAGTTTTAAGCTTTTTGATATCATATAATTTGAAATACATAATCAAGCTTAGGAAGAACAAGTTAAATTACATCATGAAGAAACAATCAGACAAATCAAATATGGGCAACATTTTGTAGGACAACTGACCTAGATTTTTCATTAATCAATGTCACAAACGTGGGAATGGGGGGGCATAATAGCTAAGTGTAATGCATGAATTGCGATTTTGCACTGTCTTGAAAAGAAAATACCACAGAAGGCTTGGTGCCTATAGCTCAGTGGCTTGGGCTATATACACCAGAGCTGGCCGGTTCAAATCCAGCCTGAGCCTGCCAAACAAAAGCAATTATAACCAAAAGATAGCTGGGCATTGTGGTGGGTATCTGTAGTCTCAGCTACTTGGAGGCTGAGGCAGGAGGATCGCTTGGGCCCAGGAGTTTGAGGTTGCTGTGAGCTGTAGTGCCATGGTACTATCCTGAGGGTGATACAATGAGACTCTATCTCAGAAAAAAAAAAGAAAAGAAAAGAAAAGAAAATACCAATACCATAGAAGACACTCTTGGAATAGTTAGGGCAATCTTAATATGGACTGGACATCTGATGATATTATGAAATTATTCTTAATGTTTGTGGGAAATTAGCAGCAGTAATCAAAACTCCAAATTTTAAAATTTAGACACAATTTATTATCTATTTGATTGGCGATAATTTAAAAAACTCTAAAACTTGAAAAATAATTTTAATTGTAAATAACTAGAAAGAATTTTGGATGTATGGCAAAATGACTCTGTAATGGAATGCTCTGTTAATGCATGTGAATAATATCTGTCCTCTTAAACCACTTCCAGAAATTGATCTTTGAAAAAGAGCCATAGATATAATTTTGGAAGCAAGCAACCTTGTGATAACCATTCTACATTTACAGAATCCAACTTAATGTTCAACAATTAGAGTATTGGTTAAATAAGGGAGTAGCATGTAGCCATTAAAAATCATAAGATAATACAGGCATATTGAAGGGACTAGGGATAGAATTGGGGGAGAAGAGTTCATAAAAAGGAGAGGAAGCCAGTCCAGGGATTAGAGAGACTTTATGAGCACAGAAAGGAGAGAAAAAGAGCAAAGTGGAGTCTGACCAGGAGCCAACTCACTTTCACAGTTTCAAGAGGCTTTTATTATCCCTTATCAGTAGGGTTGGATTGTGGGAGAAGTCCTAGAGGCAGTTATCCTTTCTGCAGAGAGACTAATTTTTGCACTCAGGGCAAATCTAGGAGTTACTTTCTTAATTGGCCTCCATCTGGGACCAGAGTAAAAGTTACTGTTCTTTCCCTTCCCAGGAAGACAGGCCTTGAAACATTCCAGGGGGTGGGGAGGGGGTTTGCAGTGATCATACCATTTGGGTTCTGGCATGCTTTTTCTCATCGGTTGTTTCCCCAAATGGCTGTACTTCTGTTAGGATTTTGTTCCCAACCATATATTTGGAACAATGGACAATGATGAAATTCCATGGTATATCAATGAGGTAAGATAATGAGAGGGGAAACAGTGCATAGAGTTAAAGCTCATTTAGTCATATAATTGATAAAGATTCGCTCAATAATGGAATAATGTAAAATGGATACAGTGTATCTTTGAGAAGCAGAATTACATTTGTCTTATTTTTGCTTATTTATATCTTTGAAATCTTTAACATAGCATATTTTTCATGAAAAGAAATTATCTAAAATAATTCAATTCTTTTAAGAAGCCATTACTGCAGTTACTAGGCACATTAAAATACTAGTTAAATATTAGAAGGAGGAGGTTGGAGTCCAAACCCTGGTGTGATGTAGGGGAAGTTAGTGCTGCTGTGATTTTGTCCCTGTGCACAGCTATGCTGGCCAAGGTGTGACAGGGAGTCTCTGGATACCCAAGAACCCTGGGCTCTGTGGGCCTCACGTGGTCCACATAGTAAAACAAAGATCCATAGTGCTTGCCAAGGCTGAGGAGGGGAAGAAGGGAACGTGATTTCGTGGATCAGCAGTTTCTTGGGGAATACAAACCTTTCCTGAGATGTGTACAGTGGAACTAAATAAGACAAATGACTGAGGGTCATCTGAAATTATGATTTTCTCATTAATAGTCCCAAAACTTAGAGATCACTGCTCCAGCATAAGTTTTCCTAAAGCTATTACAAAGACATTTGATATGAAGGTTTGGGCTGAGTATATTGTGGACTGGGCTGCAAAGGACTCATACGGCTTCCATAGCAGTTCTTTTGGCCTATACTGCACTATTCCTAGCAAGTACTACACTATCCTGGAAACTAGCCAAATGATTTAAGCCAAGAAAAAGGAGCAAAGAGGAAACAAAAACATCAAGAAAATATTGCAAATTAAAATGACTAAAAAAGTATTAAAGGCATGAACAGGCTTTGTAATCAGAAGAAAATCATGTGGAAAATTATGCAGCTTTGAAAGGAATCATTAAGGATTCTTCTTTGAATTTCATGGCATTCTTATTTTAAAACTGAAATCTGATCATATGGAAGAATCATGATAGTTCTGACCTCAATAATGCAGTAACTTCTAGCCTTGGGTGTAGAAGTTTGTTGGCATTTATTGACATGTATTGTAAATTAGCCTTTATTATGGTACAAATTCTTTATAACTGACTTTAATCATTGACCATTTTGCAGCTTATGTCCTGAAAGGAAAACAACCCATGGAGAGAAATGGCTTTAGGTTATGAACACTATTCAAATAATCATTTAAAACTAAGTCATGTTCTGGGCAAAGGAAATTAAGAATATAAAAGTCAGAATTGTCTTCTCTGGGGTGAAAAGTGTGCTTTGGCTTAAATTAGATACAGTATATTAATCACATCTGTTATCATTTTTCTCATTTCTTGGAATAGAATCATTTCTGACTTTCTCAAAGCAAAATAATATTAGTCAATGAGTATTTCCATTTTTGGCATTTTCCTGATTTTAGATTTTGAGGCAACTGGTAATTTTCAAAACATTTTGCATATCTTAAAGCTAATTTTACAAAGAATTCTATCTTGACTGTGTAGAATACCGTCTACTGAATATAATAGTTTTTGTACTTACAAATGCTGCCATTTTCTTATAGATGAGTTGTTAAGAAGAGTGACACTATGATTTAAAGCTTGCAGTAAAAACATCAAATGTTGTCATACCTTGGAACCTGTTTATTCTTATATGAAATCTACTTTTTGATCAAACAAGTTCAAGGTGGAAAGTAAAATTTCAATTTTATTTTAAAGAATTCTCAAAGAGTAACAGTTAAGTCATACTTTCTAAGTGGTGGTAAGGCTTAAAATTTGGAAAGATTTTTTGGGTATAATAGTAATTGGGTAAAAAAAAATCAATTATGTCAAAATGAGAAGGTGTTAATATTAGCAGGGAAGAGCCAAAAACTGTTTCTTTTAGATAAGTAGCATTAACTTTTTACTATTTTATTTTTATTTTTATTTTTTTGCAGTTTTTGGCCAGGCCCAGGTTTGAACCTGCCAACTCCGGTATATGGGGCTGATGCCCTATTCCTTTGAGCCACAGGTGCCGCCCTTAACTTCTTAGTATTAAACATGGCTTGTATAAATGCATGGCCCAATAATTTCATTCAGTGTCAGTATCTAATAGCTTGTTAATGTTTTTACACCTCTGGTAATGAATTTTAAGTTTCAAAAAAATGTTGAACAGCTTTAATGTTAAAAAGCATCTAGATATTGTTATTAATTTGATGTTTTTAAGCCATCCACATATTGCTAGATGGTCTTTGACAAAGCAGACAACAATATGCACTGGGATAAAGAATTCTTTATTCAATAAATTGTGTTGGGAAAATTGTATAGGCTCATGCTAGAAAAAATGAAATAGGATCCATACCTCTTACCACTCACTAAAATTAATTCAAAATGGATATGACCTAAGACATGAAACCACTAGAATTTTAGAAGAAAATGTTGGAAAAAATCTTGTAGATATTAACTTGGGCAAAGAATTTATGAAGAATTCTCACATCTTTTGGTCTGCAAGAAGAAAACAAAAAGAAAAGAAGAATTTATGAAGAAGACCCTAATGGCAATCACAGAAACAACAAAAATAAATAAATGGGACTTGATGAAATTAAAAAGCTTCTGCATAGCCATGATAAAAATCAACAGAGTGAACAGGCAACCTACAGAATGGGAGAAACTATTCGCATGCTATACACCTAATTAAAGGCTAATAATCAGGGTATACAAAAATTTTAAGCAAACCAGCAAGGAAAAAAATCAAACAATCCAATTTAGAAGTGGATAAAAGACAGGAACAGATTAGAAGTGGACAAAAGACAGGAACAGACACTTTTCAAAAGAAGATAAACTACTGGCCAATATATATGAAAAAATGCTCAGCGGCAATCTAAACTACATTGAGAAATCACCTCACTCCAAAGAGAATAGTTTTTACAATGATGCTGGCACTGAGGCAGAGAGAAAGGAACACTTTTACACTGTTGGTGGGATTTACACTAGAACAAACTCGATGTAAAATAATACGGAGATTTCTCAAAGAATTAAAAGTAGACCTACCATTTAATCCAGCAATCCCACTATTGGGTTTACCCAAATGAAAGACATGTGACTCAAATGTTTATTGCAGCACAATTGATAATTGCTAAGATGTGGAATCAACCCAAGTGCCCATCAATTCATGTGTAGATTAATAAATGTGATGTATTACTTATGTATACCACGGAGTTCTGCACAGCCATTAAAAATTGAATTATTTCCTTTTTGTAATGATATATAGGTGGAACTGGAGACCATTCTCCTTAGTGAAATACTGCAAGAATGGAAAACCAATCACCACATGTACTCACTATTAAATTAGAACCAACTGAACAGCACTCATGAAAAGTAAAAGTCAGCAGAAATCAAACAAGGGTGGGAAGAGGGGAAGAGTGAAAGTGTATCTCAAGGGGACAGTAGTCACTATCTGAGCAATGGGCATACTTATCGCTTTGTCTCAAGCAGTAAGGAAGCAGTCCATGTAATGAAAACATTTGTACCCCTGTTATATTTTGAAATTTTAAAAAAGAAGCTATTTTTTCTCTTCCTTTCCCCTGTATCTCTCTTTTCTCTTCCTTCCCCCGCGTGTCTCGTCTCTCTCTCTCTCTCCCTCCCTCCCTTCTCTCCCTTCTCTCTTTCTCCTCTCATCCCCCTTTTCTCTCTCTCTCTCTACTTTCCCTTAATGCTGCTCTGCAGCTTCCCTGCTAATAAAGACCTTTCATACAAAAAAAAAAAAAAAAGAAAGAAAAGAAAAAATATATTAGAAGAGAAGCCTCTTAAAATGTCCTAAATGTATGAGGGCTGTCCAGAAAGTATTCATCCATGTATGTCTCTATTTCTGATACTACATGGCTAGATATTTTCTAGACAGCCATCTAGTAGTGAACAATAAGTCAAATTTAGAGGTCCACTGTATTTTTTATTATAGCATATAAATATTATTTCTTAGAAAGATAATATAGCACTCTGGGCATTTTTTCAAGATATGCAGAAATAACCCCTGAATCCCAGATACCCTGGAATAAATTGGCATTTGAGATTTTAGTTGCATGTAATGTTAGCTAATTGTGCCTGCTTCTAATCTTGGAGGTCCTCAGAACAAGAGACTTGAGCTAGACTTCCAGAGACCTGGCTTGGTCAGGGGGGTAGAAATTAGAACCAAACAAAGATATACGTTAGAACCAGATTCTGAGGTAACAAATATTAAATCTAGTCCTCTTTGAGTGTTTAACATTTGTTTATTAGAAGTGAGAGAGAAGCTGCTTTTGCATCAATCAACTTTTTATTCCTTTTTATATTGAAAATAAGGAATTTCTTAAAGTTAGGTTTATCTTCAATTGTGTTATTCTACACTGTTCTCACCATAAATGGATATGAGAAGTCAATCACCCTATGGATATGACAAGTGCATTCACCAACTAGCTTCCCATTCCCGCTGCTTGGTCCACTCTTCTTTCTGATGACTGCATAGCAAACTCGTTTACTGCCTTCAAGTCCATGCTCAAATGTCACCTCCTCAGAGTTTGAACTAAAATGTCTTATTCAATACTTAAATATTCTATTTTTCTGATTTTCATGTGGAGAAAAATTACTCCCTATTTTTAGGTCATGCTGTGCTAGTTTTTCTTTTGTAATTTTTGCCTCAACTAGACAATGTTTGAAAAGGTATATTAAAGGGTTTGAAATTTAGATAACTTGTTCCCAGTAAACAAAAAACTACATCACTATGTTTGCATAACTGCAGATGATTCCATCTACCAACACCATGGTGGAATGGTGGACTCAACTGAACACCACCTCTTTTGTCACAAAAAATACTGAAAAAATACTCTGGCTCTGGCAAGTAGTATTTCTGTTTCTATATCTGTTATCTATTGCTGCTTAGTGAGCCATCACAAAATATGATGATTTTGAATAACAAAATATTATGTCTCATCATTCTGTAGGTTTGCAAGGAAATCTCTCTGTTGATTTTATTTGAGCTCACTCATACAACCTCTGTCAGCTGGAGCATCAGCTGGGGTGCAAGGTGCAAGACCACTACTCACAAATGTGTAGTAGATGGTTTTGATCATCAGCTGGGACATCAAGATTCTCATCCTCAAATACGATAGATAAGCTTCGTTATGTGACAGTCTCAATGCAGCGTTCAGGGAGATCAATCATAGAAGGTGCAAGATTTCCTAAAGTCTAAAACCTGCAATTGTCACAGCATCATTTCCACCAACTCCAGTTAGTCAAAGCAAGGCACAAGTCAGTCCAAATTCAAGTAGAGAGGGAAAACGCTCCATCTCTTGGCAGGAAGAGTGGAAAATTTATATGACAGAAGACATGTCATGACCATCTTTGATATCTAGCTAGCCTATCACTCTTGTTTCAGGTATATCTTTGTGCTGTTGGGGCTCAGAAAATGCTACCCCCAAATTTGGTAACTTGGAAGTCTCTCTTTCACCTTCTGCCACCCTCCTTTCTTCTATCTTCTTGTGTCCCTGAAGGACATCATATCTAGAAAGTTTCCTCTCTAATCTCCCTTCTTCTCTAAAGATCTTTTGTGACAGGTGTCCTGTCCCATACGAAATGTCATATCAAAACACAGAAAGGGCCTAATCTGTTACAATTACATCTTACTCCTCCTTGTCTAGTCATGTTTCTCCACAACCTTTCATTTCTTACATCAGTCTTAGGATACAAATATACGGTTTTCCCTGGGTCTTTTAGTCTCCACTTCCAAAGGTCCTATATCAAGTGAAACTTTGTTAAATAAGTTTGCTATGCTTTTCTCTTGTTAATCTTTTATTATGTGGTGTAAGCCATGACCCTTGTGACGGCTGTGGAAAAGGTGTTACTTTTTCTCCCCTGCACAACTGAGTCAAAAACAAAACCTCTGGCTCTCTGAAGCTCACACTCCAATAGCAACAAAAATAAGTGGATGTGGGAACTGGACATTACAAGATCATCCTGTGTAGAAAGGAGGAGTAAGTAAAAAATAAGACCGTCCTGACAGTTGCATGTTCAGGTAGCTGGAAGTCCTTGGGTAATCCACCTAACTTCTTACTGAGAGAAATGCCCAGGAATTATCGTACACAGTGATGAGTTCAGCCCCATTTTCATCTCTTTCACTTAATAACCTGGCCTGTGCTTGTAAAATAGTGCAATTTTCTCTGCCATCATAGAATATTGGGATACACAGCTTAATTGTTTTCCTCCTTCAGATCCTCCAGTTCTAGCTTTGGGATAGGAGGAAAGAGCTAGGGAGGAAAGGTGTTACTAACTCCAGAAACTCTCCCAAATTTACAGGGATTTGCTTTAGACAACATGCCTGGCAGAAGGATGGGAAGAGCTCGTTACTGCAGACAGCTTGTTTATTTGCTGTGAGAGGCTTTCAAAAGGCAAGTGGACCTTGCTAGACTGTGTACAATTCCAGTTAGCTTGAGCCCACAGTGGGTTCCTTCATTCGAGTGAAGTGGCCTGACATCATTGTTTATCACTGTCCCATGTCCTGGTCAGATTGTTCTGCCCCTGATAGCCTGATATTCTCACAACCAACTTGTTTTAGCTCCCTTTTTTCCTCTCTCACCCTCCATTTCCCCCTTCTTCCTTTATTTTTTTTTTTGCTTCGTCTCACAATGATTCAAAATGTCTCCTCTGAGCACTTAAACAAGTAACAACATTAAGAGCTACTCTGTTATTATTATCCACTGTAGAGCCTACAGGATTTGTCTCTAGCTGCTGTCAAACTTGGCACTAAGTAGGAGAGGGCACTGACGAGAGAATTTTCCCTTCCATTTGCAATTTTGAACTACAAAAGTGATTAAGAAACAGTAGGAAAGTGAAATTGTTCTGTCTCTCAGGATCTCTATTTTTGGTGTTTGTTTTGTTCTGATAGGAGTATAAATGCCACTAGCGTTTTCCCACTAAATAAGATACTAGCTTTAGAACTAAAGTATATGTATGTGTGTGTGTAGTGAAGATAGTATCCAGCAATTCTTTATTTTATTGAGAGATTTGTCATGAACTGCTGTTAAATTCTGTCAATGGTTTTTTTTAGCATCTGTAGAAATCATATGTCTAGTTTTTCGTTTTGGTAAATATATAATTCTGGGATATGATGCTAATGAATTTCTTTTTTTTCATTTTTGAACTGACTGTTGCATAAGATATTTCTTTTTTTTTAAATTTTGTTAATTTATTTATTTGGAAGGTGAATGAATGTATCAATGAATGAACACAGTCCCCTCCGAGGCAAAGTGAATGAATGCATCAATGAATGGACAGTCCATTCATGGAATTGAGGCCCAGGAAATTCACATGAAACTGACCTAGGCATAGGGAATGGGGATTCCACATTTAGTCCCAAGTGCAAAGTGAAGAAGACACTGAGACACAGGTGACTCCTCAGCAGTTGTCTGGGCTTTTTGGCTATTGGAGCCTCCAGTAGGGGTTGGAGGTCCCCCTTTTTGCCAGTCATTGAGCCCACTGGTTCTTCAGCTGGCTGCTGCAGCACCGACACCGCCAAGGAGGAGGCGGCAGGTCCGCCAGCTCCGCTGAGCTGGCCAGGGGGCCAAATGTCCTGCACCAATTCTCCCTCTCCGAGTAGAAACCCCAACTGCTGTTAGGGAAAAGGGGCAAAGACTCAATCTAACTGCTTCCTGCTGAATTGGGTGATGATAGAAGGGGGCAGTTAGGGTTTCTCCAGAGGGAGAGTGATACAGGGGTTCATGGACTGGAACCATCTTTATTGTGTGTGGCTTGATGACACTTTTGGAAAACCCAAATCTCATTAGTATAATCAGTAATAGGCAAAGGTAGAGCAGCATCAGGTCAGAAGCACTTATTCAGTGATGCTAAAAGAAAACCATATTAGGAATTGTTTTTGCTGTTTCCTGAATAATAACTTTAAACTTTCTTTTGGCTCACAAGTGTAGGTGGTCTGTGGTTGGCTGTCTTCACTGTCTGCCTCCGCTGAAGATAGAGGGTTCCAGGATTTTACTCGTGAATGATGTATGCAGGAATTGACTCCTATAAATTTAACAGCTGTAGAAGA
>CAUYON010035108.1:0-44575 GCA_963573935.1 Arctocebus calabarensis
CAGACTGGTGGGGAAAACTTTAGTTCAGTTTTTCTGCCTAGCAATAGAGTTTTCAGAATCACACCAGGGTGCTCAGGGGAAGCACACCGCACTTCCCACAGCACTCTTCCGTGGGGTGAGACAAGAGGTCCACAGTTCACCGCTTTACTGTAGAAAACCCACAGGAGCAAAAGAGGAGAAAAAAAAGAAAGTAAACAGAAAAGCAAGAAACTCAGAGCTTTCTTGGTGGAGGGAACAGACACTTTTCCTTTCAGATGAATTTTGTACCTGAAGCTTGCTTTCTTGGAGTCGCAGCCAGTCTCAGCAGAGGTTACTCGCAGAAATCACTTTTCTCTCTCAGCTGGGCTCCCAGTATTCAGCTTAATTGTGCAGTTTCTGGAGGTTATCTTCCCTTTTGGACAGGAGCCTTTTTTGGAAGCTGCTTCCAGTCAGCCATCTTGCTCCACCCCCCTGATTTCATTTTGGATATTTCTTTTCATCTGCTGAGTTTAGGCTTAAATTGTTCTTCTTTTCCCAGTTCCATTTCAGGGCTTGTGATTTGTTGATGCGCTCTCTTTCTGTTTTTTGGATGTAGGCATCTAAAGCAATAAATTTTCCTCTCACGACTGCTTTTGCTGTATCCAAACAGGTTTTGGTGGGTTGTGTCTTCATTGTCGTTATGCTCAAGGATGTTAATGATTTCCTCTTTTATTTCTTTCTTTACCCAACTGTCATTCAGCATAAGATTGTTTAATTTCCATGCCTTTGTGTGGAGTTGACCATTTTTGTTGGAGTGGAGTTCCACTTTTACTGCCTTGTGGTCTGAGAAGATACAGGTAAAATTTCAATTCTTTTGAGTCTGTTGAGGTTTGTTTTGTGTCATAGCATATGATCAATTTTGGAGAATGTTCCATGGGCCGATGAGAAGAATGTGTATTCTTTAGCTTTGGGATAGAGTATTCTACATACGTCTATCAAGCAGAGTTGTTTTAGGGTCTCATTTAAGTCCTTTATATCTTTGTTTAATTTCTGTTTAGAGGATCTGTCCAGCTCTGTAAGAGTAGTGTTAATGTCCCTTATTATTATGGTGTTATGGGATATCATATTGCTCAGATTAATTAAGTTCTGTTTCTAGAATCTGGGAGCATAAAAAAAAAAGAATCTGGGAGCATTTAAGTTGGGTGCACAAATATTTAGAATTGAAATGTTTTCTTGTTGTATTTTTCCTTTGACCAGTATGAAGTGAGCTTTGACCACCGTTGTCTTTTTTACTTTAGTTGCTTTAAATTCACATGTGTCTGAAAATAAGATTGCAACCTGTCTTTTCTTCTGAATTCCATTTGCCTTAAAAATTACCTTCCAACCCTTAACTCTGAGTTTTAATTTGTCTTTTGAGGCTAGGTGTGTTTCCTGCAGACAGAAAATGGATGGCTTGTGGGTTTCTATTTTTTTGGGGGAGGGGGGAGACAGAAAGCTGTCTCCCTGGGTAGAGTGCTGTGGTGCCACAGCTCATAGCAACCTCCAACTCCTGGGCTTCAGTGATTCTTTTGCCTTAGCCTCCCAAGTAGCCGGGACTACTGGCACCCACCACAACACCCGACTATTTTTTGGTTGTAGTTGTCATTGTGGTTTGGCAGGCCTGGGCTGGATTTGAACCTGCCAGCTCTGGTGTATGTGGCTTGTATCTTAGCCACTTAAGCTACAGGCACTGAGCCAGGTTGTGTTTTTTAATCCAATCAGTCAGTCTACTTGAAATTCTTACATTTTTAAAATTTTTACAAGATCAGTTTTTCTGATTTTTCTTCTATTTTTCTGAGGCATAGCTCAATCTCCTTTACTAACTACCCTTTCCTCTGGTAAATGTGAATATTTCCAGAGTTTTCTCACTGGCCTTCTCATTCTACAATTGCCCCATTGTGAACAAGTTCATTCATAACTGTGATTCTGTCTAATAAGCATAACAACACTATTCCAAATCTGTATCATCAACTTCAGTGCTCTACCTCCAAGTAGAAAAGCCTGTCATGCATTTATAGACCAAAAATATTCTATATGAATATTCCATTAAACTCAGCATGAATAAGGAAAAGTTCATCTTCCTTGTGGACCTGCTGCTTGTGCATCTCAGTGTTTGTGCTTGTTGTTCCTTCTGCCAAACATGAGATCTTGTAAGATGTTCTTTCTGCCAAGCAGCCTTCTTCTGCCTCTCCACCTGGCAGACTTCTACTATGTGTCCTTATCTGAAATCTTGCCCACTTTTTAAAAGCATGGATTCCTCACCATGGACTTAAAGCACCTGGCACATATTTAACATGATAAGCACATAAGTAATGACATTGTAATTAGAAGTTCCCAGAGAGCATCTGAATAAAGTAGTGAATAATAAAAATTACAATAAGTAAGTTTGAAATTTTGGTACTCTGTAACATTAGGGAAAAAATGCTTATCCTCCCCCCAAAAAAAAGAAAAGAAAAAATGCTTATTCCCTAAAAGGCACTTGATAGTTATCATTATCCGTCAATTGGGCAAATAAATAAATAAATAAAAATGATTTTTGACAATACTACTGAAAAAATACAAAAATTATATACAGACAGCTCTATTTCATTATGAGTACCTTCAAGACCAAAACTATGTCTATTTTATCTTGGTTTCCTGCAACTGAGAAACTGTCACGGTTTTGGACTAAATACCATATGGTGTCCTGTATTGAATCCTGGTACAGAAAAAAGAAACAATAAAGTGGTAAAATCCCACTGAGTTGCATAGTTTATTTCATAGTACATGCAGTCCCTGGGTTACAAACATCTAACTGTCATATAGATTGCATTTACAAGTAGAGGCTATTACAAAAGTCCCCAAGTTACTACCATCCCACTGACAAATGAGTCACACTTACAAATAGAGACTATTACACATGATAGGTAAATGTACCTGTTCCAAATTACATACACACTCAACTTTAGAACAAATCTATAGATCCCATCTCTTTTGCAACACAGGGACTTCCTGGGTTATCGTGACAATTACCTAGCAGATAGAAGAATAAATATTGTTCTAATAAAGTAAATATATCTTATTTGGTTTCAATTTGTGGGCAGTAAAGTCAGTAATAGGAAGACCTTGTTGGTCTAAAAGTATGTAACATGACTTGTGAAATTTCATTTCTGACTTCTATACTTAGTATCATTAAAAAATAATCTTCCATTGCATCAGTGCACACTGGCTAAGTTCACAGTTCCTACTGCCATGTATTTATGGCACCAGAAAGCTATTGGTGAGTTCCCAGTTTTAAAGAGAGTTACTTTCTTGGTGTTAAAATTACTATGTAATATAGTTGATCACTGAGCAGCAGGGATTGGACCTGCTGGGGTCACCTATATGCAAATTTCCTTCTACCTCTCCATATAGAGACTGCAAGACCAATCTTTCCTCCTCCTCAGCTGACTCTAGTGAAGAGGAGGAGGTTGGGCACCAACCCATGATCCACTTCCACTTTGTGAACAGTAAAGAAAGCTTTTGTTCCTTATGATTTTCCTAAGAATGGTTCTTTCCTCTACCATTCTTTGGTCTAAAACTAGGGTTTAAAATACATATAACAGGAAGAATGTGTGTTAACTTGTTCATGTTATCAGTAAGGCTTCTGCTCCACAGTAGGCAATTACTAAAGTTTGGGGGAGTTAGAAGTATACATAGATTTTTGATTACACAGGAATTGATGCCCCTAACTCCTGCCCCTTCTCGGCAACTGTAATTAATATTCATTTACTAGATACAAACATTTATTATAAAATATAAATACAAAATCATGTAATAATAAGTCAAATTCATTATCATGTGACCATAGATAAAAAAAAAATACATTGACTTAAAAATCTTTTCTCTTGTTTATACAAAAATATCATAGAGCATTTTAGGGAACATTATTAAACAAAGACTTTTTTTGGCAATACTATTTGAGATTACAAAATGCCTACAACTAAATTCTTGCATAATTCTGAATTAAGCAAAAAAAAAAATGGAATTAACATATTGACCTTTTGACTATTCTTTTGTACTCAAAACTTCCTAAATCTTAATTTTTTATGCATGGTAGAATCACCAAGATTAATATTTACTATCAGAAATCTTACCTGAATTGCTATTTTCAGAAGAAGTTTTAGGTATCCTTTTCTCTTTATATTCTGAAATATGTTGGTCAATGCTATGTATAAAAAGGTAATAAATAATATTATTATATTACTGCTGATATGAAAAACATTTACCAAGTATATATTTTTCTTTATTGTTGGGGATTCATTGAGGGTACAAAGAACCAGGTTACACTGATTGCATTTGTTAGGTGAAGTCCCTCTTATGATTGTGCCCCATCCCTAAGTGGAGTGTCACACCCCTTGACTCCCCACCTCTCTCCCTCTTTCCCTCTCCCTGCACCCCCTCCCCACACTTCCCACCATGTACTAGGGTCATCAATTGGCCTCATATCAAAATTGAGTACATAGGGCTTGGCACTCTAGCTCAGAGGCTAGGGCGCCAGCCACATATACCAGAGGTGGTGGGTTTGAACCTGGCCTAGGCCTGCCAAACAACAATGGCAACTATAACAACAAAATAGCCAGGCATTTGGGCAGGTGCCTATAGTCCCAGCTACTTGGGAGGCTGAGGCAAGAGAATTGCTTAAGCCCAAGAGTTTGAGGTTGCTGTGAGCTGTGATGCCATGGTACTATACTGAGGGCAACAAAATGAGACTCTGTCTCAAGAAAACAAAACAAACAAAACAATTGAGTGCATAGGATTCTTGCTTCTCCATTCTTGTGATGCTTTACTAAGAATAATGTGTTCCGCTTCAAACAAATATATTAAATTCTCAGAGTATTTCAACAAAATCAGGACTAATATCAGAATTTTAATTGTCTCATATGCATCAAATTTATAAGCTCTGCAAACTTCTTACTAAGCTTCTATTTAAAGAATAAAAAAAGTAAGGTGAAGAACTCATGAAATGAGGGCAGCATTATTTGGTCAACTAACTAAAGTTTGCTCAACATAATGAAAAGTGTCCTGATCTTAGAAGAAGTTTTAGCTCTGTAAGCAACAGCTATTTGTTCATGGACAAGTTGCTTCTCTTAGGCCCACAGTCTTCTAAAAATGAGGACTTTTCTGCCTATGTCACTAGGTTGTTATGAACATTTAATGATAACACATCTTTATAATGCCCAAAGAAATAGTGACATAACAGAATGCTTTGTTCTTGAATGTTATTCATGAAATTATTTTAGAATGCCCCCTAAAAACCCATTCAGTATTTTTCTATATGCTGTAATATTCAAATATTAACATTTTTCAGAAAATATTATTAAGTTCTCATTTTAATTATTAATTATCCTATTCTTTGTGGCTTTTAGTTCAAGATATTTCAGCAATTTCATAATTTTCAAAAAAATGTCTGTCCAGAGATATCACTCTCACTAAAAAGTAACATAATTGTCCCCTATTACTGAGCTAATCAATCACACAAAGGGCAGAAGACTAATAAATGTCAAGACTTCACTTGGACTGTCACTATTCCTTCTCTACCTACTCCAACTCTGAACTAGCATGATGTCAAATATCCATTTTCCTTTCCAACTGAGGAGGAAGGCAAAACCTTTTTATTTTATTTTATTTTATTTTTTTTGAGACAGAGCCTCAAGCTGTCACCCTGGATAGGGTGCTGTGGCAACACAGCTCACAGCAAACTCCAATTCCTGGGCTCAAGCGAGTCTCCTGCCTCCACCTCCCAAGTAGCTGGGACTACAGGCGCCCGCCACAATGCCCGGCCATTTTTTGGTTACAGCCACCATTGTTGTTTGGTGGGCCCGGGCTGGATTCAAACCCATCAGCTCAGGTGTACGTGGCTGGCGCCCTAGCCCATTGAGCCACAGGCGCCAAGCCGCAAAAACCTTTTTTATTTTTTAGAAGTTCAGTGAAGGAAATGATAGTTGACTTTTTCTCATTTCTGAGGTAAGTACCAACAACACATTTCCATGTAACTCCACATGGGCTACTCAGTACTCCACTCCATTGTCATTTCATAGATCACCTGACACAAATTTCTTTTAGTGAAAATCACAATTCTAATATTGGATGATACCTACTTTGCCTTGTCACATACAGTTTCCCTGGAGCTAGTCAGTGAAGAGTCAAATGACATTCAAGAAACTGTAAAAAATATGGACTGCTTCATAAATTTGTGTTATTCTTGGGCATGCATCATGTTAATCTTCTACTTTCATGATTTAGAAGCAAGCATAAAGCCCAACTTTTATACATGGACACGGATGAGTCATGTATGAGGCATAGCTCTGTCGAATCAAATTGACCTCTTGCTTTATTTTATATATATGTGTAAATGTATATAAAATGAAATACATATATATGTACACACACATACATAAATACATTTAATCAACAGATGTGCTAGTCAATCAATTAATCTACTTTAGACTCAGAATTCTGTTAAATGGCTTCCTTGTGAGGTAGAATTTGAAAATATTTAAGAAACTTGAGGTACAGATTGCAAATAGCTTGGAAGATTTTTATTATTAGGGAAAGCAGATCACTTGATGGGCCAACTACAAGTTGGTCACCATCACTTTGCAGAAGGATGATATGCAACTTTCCAATACCTGAAGAAAGGCCCTGCACAGGGAATAAAGGAGCCTCGGCAGATAGATCTGGCAACAAAGGAGAAAGGAAATGGATCTCTTCCTGCAACAGTATTTGAAACACTCTGATAGTTTAGAACAATCCCAACTATTTAGAGGAAAGACAGGATATCAAAGGATAACTTCTCATGAAGGTCTAGGCTAAGTCTAGGTTAAAATGAGAGCTCTGCAAAAGGTTCCGAGTGTGGGGGGAGGACCAGTTTGCTCACTGTATGTGTGGCTATATTAGGAGGCCCAGAGCAGAGGACTGGCTGAGCATATACACATATGTATGTGAACTCAAAAAATTTGAAGTTCTAAGTATGAATGACCATGAAGACAGAGGCATTTAAATCAGTAAGGGAATCCTGGTAAAAAAGGTCAGTCACTTTCAGACAGCAGGACCAATGTCAAATGCAACACAGAATCAATGGAAATAATAAAATGTCCTTTTAATCCTTTCCATCTGACTTGTAAAAAGGACTATCTTTTTATGCTTACAAAGACATATAATATCTTGAAAATTCAAGGAGGCCATGGGAGATAGCCCTCTGGGGACAATGTAAGATTTTTTTGTTAACTAGACATTTCAAGACTCAAATAACTAATTAGAAAAATCAAACATGTGACATGATTATAATCCCATACAGAAGGATTAAGGTTGGAATGAAATGGATAGTGTTGATTTTTCTAAAGATAAAGGTCTTAAAAGTCCTCAGATAAAAAATTCTGTGCACATTGCCACTTCTAACTAGTTTTCTTTTTTATTTTTTAATTTTTTTTTTGAGTCTCATTTTGTCATCCCTGGTAGAGTGGTATGGCATCACAGCTCACAGCAATCTCAGACTCTTGGGCTCAAGCAATTCTCTTGCCTCAGCCTCCCAAGTAGCTGGGACTACAGGTGCCCACCACAGTGCCCAGCTATTTTTTTAGAGATGGCCTCTCCTTCTAGCTTATGCTGGTCTTGAACTCATGAGCTTAGGCAGTCCACCCACCTTGGCCTCCCAGAGTGCTGGGATTACAGGTGTGAGCCACTGGAACCGACCACTTCTAACTAGTTTAGTATTTTGCTTGATTTCTGATTGATGAATTAGACTAGCTCCCTGCCATTCTAACACTACCTGAACGAGACTCTGAAATCTCACCTGATGGATAGACACAAGAGTTATATATTTTTTAAACCACAGTATAGTGTTAACTACCATTTTAATGTAAATACTTACAGATTAAGACCACTACCAGTAGAATAGTCTTCTGTAGTCCGTCCAGAAATATCTTCAGAAGAAATATCAATTTCTTGCTGAAGAAGAGTGACTATCCTCGGCAAGTTATAATATACAGCCAGCACAAGGGCTTTTCTAAAATAACAAAGAGACAACTTCACCCTTAGGAACTTCAATAATGTTATTTAAAATGCTAATTTGATACACATTACCAACTGAACATTTTGCCTATCAATGTAGAATTAACCAATTACATGTATAGAATTAACCATTTACATCCACTAACTGACTTGAGCATTGTGGGTGCTTTAGTGTTCTTTGCAAACTGCCACCAAGGCTGAATGGAAGGAACAGTAAGGAGGCCTCTTGTGCCACCGGGTATGATGTAGTAGAAGTTGATAACTCTTTGCTGAGATTACCCCTAGAGTAGGCAAAGTATTAAATAAACTATTCTCCATGTCCTCCATATTTTGACAAAGTACTATAATTCAAAGTGAACTAGGGGTCAGATAAGTAAAAGCTCTCTGTGGGCTTAAAACAACAACATTGGTAACACTGGTGCAAACAGCAGACTCAGGAGGTTAAGTTAATGATGTTGATATGCATATGCTAAGCACTGAGTTAAATGCTTTCTGATCCTACTTAGACACAACCACCCTGGAAGGGCATGTTGTTCTTTGCTTTTTCATAGTAGAAAACATATTTGGTGATAGTGTTTCCAAGGTCACACAGTTAGCAAATGGGAAAGCTAGAAATTGAACCCAGTCTTGTGTGAATTGAAAGCCTCTTTTCTCTTTACCGTCCACTTACAGTTTCTCTTCATTACAGATTATGTTCATATAATTAAAGTCGTCTTTCTCCCCCTGCTCATGATAGTTTAAAAAAATGACATAAAAATACACCAAAAAATGAAAAAGGAATAAAAATACTGATGAACCTACAGTATGCAGTAATTGTAATGAAACATTCCTGTAGGATCACCTCACGTCAATATTCTTCAAAGAAAGAAACTCAAAGCAGTCACCCAAAAGACAAAATGAGCTTCAACTTCTACTTATATATAATGTAGCATTTTTAAAGGAAAAATCTATAAGAATCAGAAGTTTAAAAAATACTATCAAAGAATTAAGAGGTTCAATCTTGAGTCATAAAAAGATAAAAGTTAACTTTTAGTTATAAGTTTAACTTATAGTTATAAGTTTAACTAAAAGTTAAAGTCCACACTTTAATAAAAGTTAAACTAAAGTTAACTTATAGTTGTAAGTTTAACTAAAAGTTAAAGTCCACACTTTAATAAAACTAATATGAAACCCCGTTAGCTGATATAACATCACATGAGCAAAAACATCAGATTATAAACAACAAACATCAGTCAATCTTCTAAGAGATGAGGAATCCTACTATATAACATTCTTTATGTGGCCCAGGGAAAATAATTGATTTTTCATCTAACTGATGACTGGTGTTGATTTTGTCACTGTATCCCCCAAATTATATTAATCTCCTTGTTAATTTAATTCTTCTGATGTTAGTGACTCTTACTACTCTAAAATAACATTCACATTTTTATTTATTTATTTTTTGTAACCAGTAGAAATTTATTTTTCACAGTTCTGGAGACTAAGTTCCAAGAATAAAGCACCAGGTTGTGAGAACCTGGTCCCTCTGCTTCCAAGATAGTACCTTGTGGCTGTATCCTCCAGAGGGTAGAAACACTTGTTACATGGTAGAAGCAACAGAAGGGGTAAAAAGGGTCAAACTCCCACTATGAAGCCCTTTCTTTTTTAAATTTTTTATTAAATCATAACTGTGTACATTAATGCATTTATGGGGTACAATGTGCTGATTTTATATAAAATTTGGAATACTTAAACTGGTTAACATAGCCTTCACCTCTCTTACTTAATTGTTGTATTAAGACATTTATACTCTACTCTTAATGGATTTGACATGTACCCTTTCATGATGCACAATAGGTGAGATCCCACCTATTACTCTCTCTCCACCTGGCCTCCCCCCTCTGCTCCTTTCCCCCTCCTCTTCCTCCTTCATTCTGGGTACAGTTGTGTTTTATCATTCTTATGAAAGTGTGGGTGATTATTGGTTTCATAACAGCACTGAGTACATTGGATACTTTTTCTTCCAATCTTGAGATAATTTACTAAGAAGAATATGTTCCATCTCCATCTATGTAAACATAAAAGAGGTAAAGTCTCCATCATTTCTATGGCTGCATAATATTCTATGGTATACATATACTACAATTTGTTAATCCATTCACGGGTCAATGGGCATTTGGGCTGCTTTCATGACCTGACAATTATAAATTGGGCTGCAATAAATATTCTGGTGCAAATATCTTTTTTGTAAAATGATTTTTGGTCATCTGGCTATATACCTAGTAGAGGAATTACAGGATCGAATGGCAGGTCTGCTTTTAGTTCCCTAAGTGTTCACCAAACTTCTTCCCAAAAGAAACATAATAGCTTGCATTCCCACCAGCAGTGCAAAAGTGTTCCCTTCTCTCTATATCCACACCAACATCCCTTCACTCCACATCAACGTTATGTGTAGTTTGGGATTTTGTCATGTGGGCTACTCTTACTGGAATTAGATGATATCTCAAAGTGGTTTTGATTTGCATTTCTTTGACAATATAAGATGATGAGTTTTTTATCATGTGTTTGTAGGCCATGTGCCTGTCTTCATCAGAGAAGCTTCTGTTCAAGTTTCTTGCCCACAATGAAATGGGATCACTTTTTCTTTTCTTATTAATTAGTTGGAGTTGTCTGTGGATTCTAGTTATCAAACCTTTGTCAGAAACATAACCTAAAAATATCTTCTTCCATTTGGAGGGCTGTCTGCTTGCTGTTCTTGGGTATGCAGAAGCTTTTTAGTTTGATCAGATCTCAGTAATGTATTTTTGGTGTTGCTTCAGTTGCCAGAAGGATACCTTCTCATAAAATATTCTCCCAGGCCAATTTCTTCAAGTGTTTTCCTTGTGCTCTCTTCAAGTATCTTTATAGTTTCCTGTCTTAAGTTTAAATATTTTATCCAATGAAAGTCAATTTTTGTTAATGGTTAAAAGTGTGAGTTCAGTTTCAGTCCTCTACAAGTCACCAGCCAATTCACCCACCACCATTTGTTAAATAGGGAATCTTTCCCCTAGTTCATGTTTTTTACATGCTTATCAAAGATCAAATGATGATAAGTGGCTGGGTTCATTTCTTGGTTCCCTATTCTGTTCCATATATCTACCTCTCTATTTTTATTCCACTACCATGCTGTTTTGGTCACTGTTGATTTATAGTATAACCTGAAGTCTGGTAGTGTGATTCCCCCAATTAGTTTTTATTTCTGAGTAATGTCTTGGCTATTTGAATTTTTTTCTGATTCCATATAAAATGAAGAACTATTTTTTTCCAGATCTTTAAAGTATGAGAATGGTGCTTTAATAGGGATTGCTTTAAAGTTGTATATTGCTTTGGGTAGTATGGACATTTTAACAATGTTGATTCTTTCCAGCTGTGAGCATGGTATGTTTTTCCATTTGCTAACATCTTCAACTATTTCTTTTCTCAGAGTTTCATAGTTCTCTTTATAGATATCTTTCACATCCTTTGTTAGGTAAATTCCCAAAGATTTCATCTTCTTTGGCACTACTGTAAAAGGAATAGAGTCTTTGACTATTTTTTTCAGCTTGACTATTGTTGGTATATATAAAAGCTACTGATTTATAAGTATTGATTTTGTACCCTGAGACACTGCTGTATTCCTTGATCACTTCTAAGAGTTTTGTAGTTGAGTCCCTGGGGTTTTTCAGGTATAAGATCATGTGCAAAGAGTGAGAGTTTGATCTCCTCCAACCCCATCTGGATACCTTGATCATCTTCTCTTGCCTGATTGCGACAGCTAAGACTTCCATTTCTATGATGAATAACAGTGGAGACAATTGGCAACCTTGTCTAGTTCCAGATCTGAATGGAAATGTTTTTAATTTTATTCCATTCGGTATGATATTGGCTGTGGGATTTCTGTAGATGGTCTCTTTTAGTTTAAAAAATGACCCATAGAAGCTCATTTTCTTAAGTGTTCTGATCATGAAAGGATGCTGGATATTATTAAAAGCTTTTCTGCATCAATTGAGAGAATCATAAGGTCTTTGTTTTTTATTTTATTTATGTGATGTATTATAGATTTATGTATGTTGAACCAACCTTGTAACCCTGGGATAAAACCAAATCGGTCATGGTGTATAATTTTTTTGATGTGCTGTTGAATTTTGTTTGCTAGAATCTTATTGAATATTTTTGCATCTATATTCATTAATGATATGGTCTATAGTTTTCTTTCTTTGTTGGGAGCTCAGGGTGATATTTTCTTTGTAGAATGTGTTGGGAAGTATTCCTTTTTTCCTTGTTTTGGAAAAGGTTATGTAATATAGGTACTAGTTACTTTTTAAAGGTTTGGTAGAACTCTGATATGAAGCCATGTGGTCCCAGACTTTTCTTTTGGGGGGAGATTTCATATAGTTAATGCTATGTCAGTGCTTGATATAGGTCTATTCAACATTTCCTGAGTCTAGGAAGGTGGTGTGCTGAGTCTAGGAAGGTGGTGTGCTTCCAGGTATTGGTCAATTTCCTCCAGATTTTCATATGTCTAAGAATAAAGGTTTTTGTAGTAATCATTAAGGATAGTTTTAATTTCTGAGGTGTCTGCTATTTCTCCTTTATCATTTCTGATTGATGATATTAGGATTTTACTTTTCTGTTTCTGGTTAGGGTAGCCAAAGGTTTATCAATTTTGTTAACCTTTTCAAAAATCTAACTTTTTGATTCATTAATCTTCTAAATGATTCTTTTCTTTTCAATTTCATTTAATTATGCTGTAATTTTGGTTATTTCCTTTCTTCTGCGGGGATTGGGGTTGGACTGTCCTTCCTTTTCCAATTGCTTGAGATGAGCCATTAAGTTGTTGACTTTCTCTCTTTCTGTTCTTTTGATAAAGTCTTTCAACACTATAAATTTCCCTCTTAGGACTGCCTTTGCTGTATCCCACAGGTTTTTTTTTTTTTAAACTGGTTTGAGGCTTGGCACCTGTGACTCAACGGGCTAAGGTGCCAACTACGTACGACTAAGCTGGCGGGTTTGAATCCAGCCTGGGCCCGCCAAACAACAATGATGGCTGCAACCAAAAATGGCCGGGCGTTATGGCGGGCACCTGTAGTCCCAGCTACTTGGGAGGCAGAGGCAAGAGACTCACTTGAGCCCAGAAATTGGAGGTTACTGTGAGCTGTGATGCCACAGCACTCTATCAAGGGTAACAGCTTGAGGCTCTGTCTCAAAAAAAAAAAAAAACTGCTTTGAAATTTATTTATTCAAAGAAACTTTATGTTTCCAAACAGATATTTAAAAGTGAAGGCTAAGCCCTCATTTAAAAATATTGCTCAAAACATTTTGAAGCCTTCATATGAGCTGTTCCTAGAGATTTTTACAAGCCATATTCACAATAATTTTCAAACCTTTATGTTCCCACCTATTTTTGTCTCCAAATAATGTTTGTCAGTTTGATAATTCACTGATATACCAAAATGTAGTCTTGAAATAAGTGTTGAATATCTATAAAATTGCATATTGATCATCAAATATTGACAGTGAGCTATCAGAAAGATATGTCAAAATGATGTATGTGAAGCAAAGTCTAAAACTGGACCACCAAAAATGTTTGAGCACTGGCAACATGATTGAAATAAAGCTACAGTCAATTTTGAGATGTTAGAATATCTAAAGAGACCAGCCCTCTTTAGTGTGTACTAATAGGATAATAAATGATAATAAGTATTCTGTTTTTCCCTTTTTAATGCTTTTTTACAGAATCAATCAGTCTCACTTCTTTTACTCAAAACTGAAATTTCTTTTTCCCATTTCTTTAGCGCTTTTGATTTTTACTATAAATTAACTTGTGTTGTTTTCTATTTTCTTTTTTATTTTTACATATACATGTGTTTATTAGGTTTCCACTTTTTGCCTTCACAGAATTTAAAAGGTTTAAAATTTAATAACAGTAACAATGTTTAAGATAAGGACTAGAAACAAAAACAACCTAAAGAATGAATGAAGTTAAATACTCTATTTTCTTTTTCTTTTCATTTTTCCTTTTTTTTTTTTTTAAATTAAATCATAGCTGTGTACGTTAATGCAATTGTGGGGTACAATGTGCTGGTTTTATATACAATTTGAAATATTTTCATCAAACTGGTTATACATAGCCTTCACAGTATTTTCTTAGTTATTTTGTTAAGACATTTATATTCTACATATAGTAAATTTCACATGTACCCTTGTAAGAGCACTGTAGGTGTGGTCCCACCAATCCATCCTCCCTCCACTTATCCTCCTCCCTCCCCTCCCCTCCCTATCCCCTTTCCTCATATTTCTTGGGCTATAATTGGGTTATAGCTTTCATATGAAAACTATAACTTGGTTTCATAGTAGGGCTGAGTACATTGGATACTTCTTCTTCCATTCTTGATATACTTTGCTAAGAAGAGTAATGTTCCAGCTCCATCCATGTAAACATGAAAGAGGCAAAATCTCTATCTTTTTAAGCTGTATAATATTCCATGTTATACATATACCACAATTTGTTAATCCATTCATGGGTCGATGGGCACTTGAGCTTCTTCTATGACTTAGCAATTATGAATTGGGCTGCAATAAACATTCTGGGTCAAATATCTTTGTTATAATGCAATTTTTGGTCTTCTGGATATATACCTAGTAGAGGAATTGTAGGATTAAATGGCAGGTCTATTTTTAGATCTCTAAGTGTTATCCAAAAATCTTTCCAAAAGGAATGTATTAGTTTGCATTCCCACCAGCAGTGTAGAAGTGTTCCATTTTCTCCACATTCATGCCAACATCTCTGGTTTTGGGATTTTGTGATGTGGGCTAATCTTCTTGTGGTTAGATGATATCTCAAAGTAGTTTTGATTTGCATTTCTCTGATGATTAAGAATAATGAGCATTTTTTCATATGTCTTTAGGCTGTGCACCTGTCTTCTTCAGAGAAGTTTCTCTTCAAGTCCCTTGCCCACCCTGAGATGGGATCACTTGTTCTTTTCTTGCTAATACGTTTGAGTTCTCTGTGGATCCTTGTTATTAAACCTTTGTCAGAGACATAACCTGCAAATATCTTCTCCCATTCTGAGCGTGGTCTGCTTGCTTTACTTACTATGTTCTTGGCTGTGCAGAAGCTTTTTAGTTTGATCAGGTCCCAGTAATGTATTTTTGGCTTTGCTCCAACTGCCTGGGGGGTCCTCTTCATAAAATATTCACCCAGGCCAATTTCTTCAGTGTTTTCCCTGCACTTTCTTCTAGTATTTTTATAGTTTCATGTCTTAAGTTTAAATTTTTAATCTAGTGAGAGTCTGTCTTGGTTAATGGTGAAAGGTGTGGGTCCAGTTTTAGTCTTCTACAGGTCGCCAGCCAGTTTACCCAGCACCATTTGTTAAATAGGGAATCTTTTCCCCATTGAATGTTTTTAATTGGCTTGTCAAAGATCAAATAATGGTAAGTAGCTGGGTTCATTTCTTGGTTCTCTACTCTGTTCCATATATCTACTTCTCTGTTTTTGTGCCAATACCTTGCAGTTTTGATCACTATCAATTTATAGTATAGTCTGAGGTCTGGTAGTGTGATTCTGAGTAATGTCTTGGCTATTCGAGGTTTTTTTCTGATTCCACATAAAATGAAGTATTTTTTCAAGATCATTCAAGTAGGACAGTGGAGGGACAGTGCCTGTGGTTCAAGGAGTAGGGCACCAGCCCATGTCCCAGGGGTGGCGGGTTCAAGCCCGGCCCAGCCAAAACTGCAAAAAGAAAAAAAAAATTAAAGTAGGACAGTGGAGCTTTAATAGGGATTGCATTAAAATTGTATGTTGCTTTGAGTAGTATGGACACTTTAATAATGTTAATTCTTCCCTGCCATGAGCATGGTATGTTGTTCCATTTGTTAACATCTTCAGCCATTTCTTTTCTTAGAGTTTCATAGTTCTCTGTATAGAGATTTTTCACGTCCTTTGTTAGGTAAATTCCAAATATTTCATCTTCTTTGGCACTACTGTGAATGGAATAGAGTCCTTGACTCTTTTTTCAGCATGACTATTGTTGGTATATAAAAAGGCAACAGATTTATGAGTGTTGATTTTGTAAGTTGAGGTGCTGCTCTATTCCTTGATCACTTCTAAGAGTTTTGTAGCAGAATCCTGGTGTTGGATGGCGCCTGTAGCTCAATGGGAAGGGTGCTGGCTCTATATACCAAGGGTAGCGGGTTCAAATCTGGCCCCAGCCAAACTGCAACAAAAAATAGCCAGGTGTTGTGGCAGGCATCTGTAGTCCCAGTTACTGGAGACTGAGGCAAGAGAATTGCCTAAGCCCAGGAGTTGAAGGTTGCTGTGAGCTGTGTGATGCCACAGCACTCTACCAAGGACAATAAAGTGAGACTGTCTCTACCGAAAAAAAAATCTTTGGTTTTTTTGAGATATACAATCTTTTCATCTGCAAAGAATGAAAGTTTGATCTCTTCTGACCCTATATGGATTCCCTTGATCTCCTTTCCTTGACTAATTGTGATGGCTAAGACTTCCATTAAAATGTTAAAAAGCAGTGGAGACAATGGGCAACCTTGCCTGTTTCCTGATCTGAGTGGAAATGATTTCAATTTTACTCCATTCGGTACGATATTGGCTCTGGGTTTCCTGTAGAGGGCCTCTATCCGTTTAAGAAATGTCCCGTCTATACTCATTTTCTTAAGTGTTCTGATCATGAAAGGATGCTGGATATAAACAATATCTCACAGGTTTTGATAATTCACATCTTCATTGTCATTTCGTTCCCAAAATTTGTTGATTTTTCTTCTTAATCTTGTAGAGTAGAGCATCTGTTCCTTTAGGACCATCCTCTTCTCCTTCAAGAATTCCTATAAGACATGGCTTGACGCCTGTGGCTCAATGGGCTAAGGTGCCAGTCACATACATCTGAGCTGGTGGGTTCAAATCAAGCCTGGGGCTTCCAAACAACAATGACGGCCGCAACCAAAAAATGGCCGGGCGTTGTGGCAGCTACTGTAGTCCCTGCTACTTGAGAGTAGGAGGCAAGAGACTCGCTTGAGCCCTGGAATTGGTGTTTGCTGTGTGCTGTTTTGCCACAGCACTCTATCAAGGGTGGCAGCTTTTGGCTCTGCCTCAAAAAAAAAAAAAAAAAAAAGAATTCCTAGAAGAGGAATGTTTGATCTTTTGGAGAGGTCCCACAACTCTCTCAGGGAAAGATCAGTTTTTGTTCTCCACTTCTCTACCTCTTTGGTAGAGAGCATTTGGTAGCTTTCAAAAGCTTTCTCTTCAACATCAGAGATCCTTTCTTCTGCCTGATCCACTCTATGATGGAGGCATTCTACTGTATTATGAAGCTCCTTGACTAACTTTCTCATTTCTTTGACCTCTGCAATTTCTTTTCTCATTATGTCTAAATCCTTGGAGATTTTGTTTTTGAATTCATTGATTTCTTGAGACAACTTTTGAACTACTTCTTGAATTTCTAATTCCAACTTTATTTCCATTCCATTAATTTTATTTGCCATTCATATTCTGAAATCTATTTCTGACATTTCAGCCATTTGTTTATGAATGGCATCCTCTGGCACATTCCTTTGTTGTTCCTTGGGGAAGTTAATCTACTCTGATTATTTATGTTGCCAGAGTTTTTCTGCTGGTTCCACCCCATGATTATTTTTTACATTTTGGCTAGTGAAACTGGTAGGATGAGATTGCATTGAGGGCTCTAGGAGTTGTAGTTAACCAGCTGTTTACCAAAGAGCTGGGGCTGGTGACTGTGGCTTTTCCTCTACAGCTTTACAAAGGTCCCTTTCAATCCTGTAGCTAGAGACTCTGAGAATCTGATTGGTGTGATGGGGCTATGTGGCTCTGTCTTGTATTCTGCCAGCCTCTATCCAATCCTAGTGAATTGGTGGCTTTGGGCTGAAATCTCAGCTGGGGAGAAATACAAACAACTAAGACATCCTACCCCCCCCCCACCTGTGACAACTGGGATATGAGAATCAGTCCCTCCCAGTACAACACAACCAGGGCTCAACCTTGGAGGGAATCCAGGTGACCAACCCAGGTCAAGAGTTCCAAACCAATTGTTCCAGGCAACATAATTGCTATTCAAGTGGTAGAGTTTGAAAGGTCTCCAGCAACCAGATAGCAGTGGTTCACTGGCAGCTCAAGTTTGACTCCCTCTTGTGCTTAGTGGAGTCAGGAAGGCCTGCCCAGCAAAAGTTAGTTGAGGGTGGTTGGTGCCTCCTTCCCCACCTTACACCTCAGCCACACTCAGTCACTGTTAACTCCATGGGACTGTGGCCCAGTTCCCCCCAGTGAGCAAATGTGCCAGGGATTTGCACCTGCCAGAGTCAAAGGGGAGTCAATGCCTCCTCTGTCAGGCTGCTGCACTCTGCCACCAGCAGGCAAGATGTGCTCAAGCCTGACTCCCTCTGGTACTCATTGGAAACCGGGGAGTGTTCCACCTGAGTCTGTTCCAAGCCAGGGGTTACCATCCTAATATGTGTTTTTCTCTCTCAGAGTCCATGCCTCTGCCCCAGCCACACTCCTCCTCTGCCACCCCTGCAGGGTGAGGTCTAGTTATCTCCGGTGGTCCACACAATTGGAGAGGTGTCTCTACAAAATTTGACCCCTGTGGGAGTACGCCAATACTGCTGCTGCTACCATAACACTTCCACCTGCACTGCTGCCACTGTCCTGCAGCTGCTATGCACTTTCAGAGCACTGGGCCAGTCCTCCTCCTCCCCCTGCATCTCTCCACTTCTACTCAAGTCACAGTTTCAGTGCAGCTGCACCGCAGCCCATGCAATGTCCAGCCCCAGCAAGGAACCACCAAGACACTCCAGGCTCTGTGTGGGTAGGCTTCCAGAGCACCAGGCGAGGAGGGAAGGGTGGACTAGGAGTTCAGAATGGCAGGGAAAATATCCGTTCAACTTTTATGCTGGGTAAGAGACTCACAATGCCCATGCCCACAGTGGGATCTCTCTGGAGAAAGAGTCCTGGCTTCAGCGGGTCTCTCCCATGGGGTGAAACAAGGGGTCTTCTGTTCATTGCTTGCTTGTAGAGAGCACATAGTCAGCCACTCTCTTGTGTGAGGAGATGGACTCTCATCCTCTTTGGGATGGGTTTTGTATCTGAAATTTGCTTCCTTGGAGTCATAGCTTGCCTCTGCAGGGATGATGTGCACTTATCAATCTCTCTCAGCTCAGCTCCTGA
This sequence comes from Arctocebus calabarensis, assembly GCA_963573935.1. Lineage (NCBI taxonomy): Eukaryota > Metazoa > Chordata > Mammalia > Primates > Lorisidae > Arctocebus > Arctocebus calabarensis. Next base: position 19,220 of record CAUYON010035108.1, read on the forward strand.
CCGTCAGCTTTATTGGGTTCATGCTGACCATTATTTCTCCCTCTGGATGGGAGTGTTTGTTGAAAGCTGGCTCTGTTTGGCCGTCTTACCTCCTCCCCCAACATTCACATTTTAAAAAAATCACTAACTGCTATACCTGTTCATCTTGTCTACTGCATTCACATTTGCATTCTTCTTTAACAAAAATTCCACCATGTTTTCTTTTTTTCTGCTTACAGCAAGTAAAAGTGGAGTTAGCTGATCCTGTATATAGCAAAAACGATTTATCATTCACAAAATTTTATATTTCTCACCTGAACTGAAAATTTTACATAAGATCCTATGAACTTACACATATCAGATAGAAAGTAAGTGAAAGGCGGCATCTCCCTCTCATCCTCTGTGCTCTCCCAAATGTTGCTCCTTCCCTGTCAAGTTCCCCTCCTCTGGGAGCCAACTTCTACCACCTCCTAAAGTGACTCCATACATTTGAGGGTTCCAAGACTCATTTCTATCTCAACATTTATCATGGTATACTGCAATTACTTTATTCATTTCCTTCTAAATTAAGAGCTTCTTGAGGGCAGGAGCTGTGTCTTTTATCTCCCTATTGCCAAAGCCTAGATCACAGAGTAAATATTTCAAGTACTTTTACTGAAGTAATGATGAAATCATTATAGCCAAAGCTATATGTTTCTGAACTGATATTCCAAGGAGTATTTACTTTACAAGAAATTAAAAACTATACCCTAACATAAATATTTTATGACCATCGATGTTGGAGAAATAGTGCAAAATTGTGTATCTCATGTCCAGTATAAAGAAATTTCTCAAATTTTGCCTAATCTGTATTTGACAATACTTTTTTTGGCAAACAGGTGAAGACATAAATCTTAGGAATACAGTTTTGAGAACTTTTCAGTAAATGTGGAGGTTTCCTCCAAGAGATACAAACTCGTTTGATTTCCTACCACCTATGGTACAGGACCCCAGGTGCCGGTGTCGAGTACTCCTTCTCCAAATGGAGTCACTAGGGAAATGGGCTCTGAATAAAAAGACAAGTTTCAAATTAACTTTAATTCCTTATTATTACATGATTTGTGTTATTTCTCCTATGACAATATAATAGCTATTTATCTCAAGTGATAGAATGCTTAATAAAATACATTCCCTCAATTATAATGATAATCCTGGGGTACTAATACATATCTACTTCATTCTAATTCATTTTTATTCTAGTTTCCATTTTAATTGCTACTTTAAGTTATTTTTATTTTACATGAAATATAATACAGAAAGAAAAAGATAATGGCTTCATCTAAATATCAAGTCCAAATATCTAATAAAAATTATGACTAAGCAACATTTATTTTAAAAAATTGTTTAAACTTCTATGCATTTACTTTCTACTTATGTTTATTTTTCCCAGATTGTTAACCAAATTGTTTGCTAGGTCACAGGCCTGTCAAAGCTAAATTATTAAAAGAAACCTTATCTGTGTTCTTAGGAACTTCATAGCTCTCAGTGTTTAAAACTGCCATCCTGATCATGCCAAAGCTCCGTAAACTTAACAGGCACACGGAGCTAGTTCATAATCCAGCTGTACCTGAAGATTCAAGACTGGCCACTACTCTAATTAAGAAAACCCTGTCTGTAGTAAACATTTGTTGAGCTAATAACCTGAAGGATAACAAAGAAACATTAAATCCTCTTCTACTCATGGAAAGACTGTCCATAAGCAAATTGCTAAATATTACTTGACTGGCAGTGAGTGATTGGTGAGAAAAAGGAGAATGGTACTATTCTGTAAGATGATAGACATAGTCTATGTTACTCTTTTTAACTGCTCAACCACAGAGCAATGGAAAGCCTAGTAAAGTCAGGCTAATGTTATCGAAAAGAAGTATCACCTAGCAAATTCCAGTTCTTCTGGAGATTTCTTAAATTTTTGAAATACAGGAATTTTTATATTATATAGACCTAGTCAGTGGTTCTTAATTAGAAGTGAATCAGAATCTCAAGAAAAAATATTTTATTGGTTAACAAGAGGGTCTCATTCTGTTGCCCAGAATAGACTCAAATTCTTGGACTCAAGTGATCCGCCTGCCTCAAGCCTCTAGAGTAACTGGGACAACAGACACCTGCTACTGAGGAAATCTGTTTAAATGTGCATAGCCAGGCTTTATTACATTTACTAAATCATTATCTTCAGGGGGTGATCTTAGATTATAGGTTTTTAAGAAGTGTTCTCAAGTCTCTGTGACACACAGCTCTAGCCAAGAACTAGTGGAGTAGACAATCGCTACAGTGTAATTTCTCTCTCACACAGCCAAGTCCCTTTATCATTTGAAGATTGGGCCCAAACAGGAAATAGTGAGAAAGAGTCATTTACGGAAAACCCCACTGAATTTTTCTGCATAAGGTTAGAACTGGGACTAATAAACTGAAAATAAAACTGGGTTGATTTTGCTCTTTACAAGTTCGTTATCTACCACCTTCCCATCAAGACATTCTAGTAGATTCTTATCTGAGTGACTGTTTCTGCAGTAGAATAATAAGCAAGTTAAGAATTTACTCTTCCCCTTTCTGAAGTTTTCCCACTTTATCACCACCTATTCACTGCCAATCTAGTTTCCTCAGAGTCCTCCTAAAATGGATGTCTAGGAAAGTTTACAACTCACTAACACTGCCTCCCAAAATGAGGTTTTCCTAAAAATTTAAGAGCAATTTGTCTAAACATATAAACTGGGAATAAAACACACACCGAAAACATCTCTTCATTGTAATTTTCCTTAATTACCTAATTTCCACCCTGGCCTACATATTTCTGATTTTTCTTTTCCCTTCCCATTTTTCTCTCTTAAGACTCACCAATTAGAAATAAGTCATTCATATAAACTACATTTTTAAGGAACTTGTCAACCACAGCAAGACTTCCACTTACTGTATAATGCTTTACTTTCAGTTTTAAGATAAAACCTACCATTTCAGGGCAAATTTGTCTTTTCTGGTTTATTTTATACTTAAAAGAAAACAAAAAAAAATTGTGTTAAAAAACTTGAAAAAACAAGTTTTCCTTTAACAAATGCAGGGTTTTCACAAATATTAACCACGTATGTATAATAGAAAGCTGCATCTTCTAATGCATCTTTAAATGTACAAATATTTAAAGTAAAATCTGAAATGATTAAGTTATTAAAAATATTTTCATAATGTTTGAACTTCCAAAATATGGTACACTGATGGGTACATACATCAATATTCAGTATTCTGAAAATAAATTTGGTTGGTCTATACCTTATTTATTGCCTCTATGTCTGCACCATGTGAGAGGAGTTTCCTGGTGATTGACAGGTTCTCATCATAGACAGCATAGTGAAGCGCGGTGTTGCCATACACATCACTGTGATTTGGGTCAGCACCATGTTCTAATAAGATAGTGGCGCACTCCTCTTCCCGGCATTGTACTGCCTATCAGTATCAGATTAAGAAATATCATAAATTCTAGAAATTCAAAACAAATATTCCACAGATCTCACCAATTAGTTATGTTTAAATGAGATAAACTTATTTTTATTCTGTGTATTGAAATCAAAGAAATTTTATACTGAAATTGTTGGCTGCTATTTACCTTAATCAGAGCTGTTCTCTGTTCACTGTCAGGGGCATTGAGTTGGCATTTTCTGTTCACCAGTACAGATACGACTTCCGCATGGCCGTTAGCACAGGCCAAGTGGAGAGCAGTCCTATGAAAGCAAAAGGGATTGTTAGGAAATTGCAGCTCACTATCTCAGAATGTACAATGACTCATGCAATTATAAACATTAAGTAGTATGGTATTCCTCTGCCTATTAAGAAAGTATAACATTTATTAGCTCTTTACTCACTACATTAATGAAAGAACAACCTGTTTGAATAGAACAAGCTTAGCTTTTGGATTCAGTTCAACTTGGGTTTGAATCCTACTCAAAGCTCTATCACTTACGAGCTCCCACTTAGCCTTTCTGTGCTACAATTTCCTCTTCAATAAAATTGGCAAAAAAAATAAAAATAAAAAAAGTAGCTATCTCCTAGGACTTCACTGTGTTGCTTAAATGAGAATCTATAAAAAGTATTTTGAGCAATTTTCAATGTAAATAACAGCCAAATGATTGCTATATAATTATTACTATTACTACTACTTAACAAAGACAACAATTTAATTAAGTAAAATGATGCAAGTATACCTATTTTGTGATTTGTTTTAAAGACTGAAGATAAGGTTGCATTTCAGTGATGCTAGGGTGCTCAATTTTCTGACATTTTAACATCACTGATACTGGAATGGCACTTTTTATTCATGATATATTTCAACTATAATGGGTACCATTTTTAAAATGACCTTATGATGAACAAAATAATGGGGCATCACACAATCCATGGTGCCTCACATTAAGTAAAATATGATGGCTTATACAATAGGTCCATGGAAGTTCTAGTCATACACTTCGCATTTAAATAAATTTGAGTTCTTAAAATTACTATGGAAAAAAGTGGATATAACAAAATTTTTTAAATCAAAATTTTTACTTTAGTTTCAAATAACATTAAAGCAGAGGAAACTCAGGATTCAAATACGTATGTATATTTTGTTTTTTCAATAGTTAGATTTATGCAATGTATAAAAATCAGGTATTTTAAAGGTTTAATATTAGTATTTAATACTGTTATACATTTGTAAAAGATAGTTAAAGCTTATCTTTTACAATTTTCTACCTTCAGAATTGGTTTGTTTGAAAGAAGTGAGGAAAAACTTTAATTAAATTTAAGTCCTAATACTTCAACTTTAGATTTCTCAAATTGCTCAGATTGAGCAGATAAACAGGAAGTTTTTACGGATGTATAGGTCCCACATATGCTACATAACAGGTGTTCAGGTTACGATTGATGAATAAATGGATTCAAAGAATAGATAGAGTTAAGGAGTTCAATTTTGTTTGTTTGTTTGTTTGTTTGTTTGTTTGCTTTGAGACAGAGCCTCAAGCTGTCCCCCTGGGTAGAGTGCCATGACAGCACAGCTCACAGCAACCTCCACCTCCTGGGCTCCAGCGAGTCTCCTGCCTCCGCCTCCCAAGTAGCTGGGGACTACAGGAACCTACCACAATGCCCAGCCATTTTTTTGGTTGCAGCCATCATTGTTGTTTGAAGGGCCTGGGCTGGATTCAAACCCACCAGCTCAGGTATACGTAGCTGGTGCCTTAGCCACTTGAGCCACAGGGGCCGAGCTGAGTTCAATGTTTTTAAAGAAAAGTCTTCTAAACTAATGCAATGCAATACTTTCACAATAGTAATAATCATTTATATTTGCTATTTTTTACTGTATATTTATTTTTATAATACAACTATTATAAAATGTAATGACTAATATATATTTGCATATGTGTAATAAAATCTACATATATAACAAAAAGATGTCTGTAATAAAATATAAACATAATAAAATCTACAAGCAGAAATAAAAAAATTCCTTTTACTTCTGAAGAGCTAAAGATTGGTAGAAGATTCCAACACACAAAAATAATCTAATAGGGCAGCACCTGTGGCTGAAAGGAGTAGGGCACCAGCCCCATATGCCAGAGGTGGCGGTTTCAAACCCAGCCCTGCCCAAAAACTGCAAAAAAAAAATCTAATAATATTAATAGTAGAGTATAAATGTCTAAATACAACAATTAAATAAGTGAGGTGAATGATATGTTAATCAGTTTGATGTAAACATTCCAAATTGTATATAAAATTAGCACATGTACCCCTTAAATGCAGTAATGTACACAGTTGTGATCTAATAAAAAAAGAAATTAATAGAAAGCAATACATTATTAGTATCTGTGCAAGATTCAGATTCCTGCTCTTCCCAGAAATTGTTTCATTAATAATAAACTTTTACTAGAATTTTCATAAATGCCACTTGCAGAAATCACAGATAAGGCAAAAACATTTACTTATGATAAAAATGCCCAAGAATTAACAAATTTTTATTGTACAAGTGTACTTATTTTTCAGCTGAAACAAGAACATAGTATGTTTGTGTGTATGGAGAGTCAAATGGACCTTTATTCTCATTTGATATACCAAAATACTCTTTCCAGGACAGCACACTGCTACATTCAATGATAACATGTTATTCCATCCTATGGACACAATACAACTAATTTATAAAATCAATTATATAGGCTTCTCCAATTTGTGCTGAGAAAAATAAATCCTATAATCTTTATTTTTTTTTCTTTTTTGCTCTCTCTTTTTTTTTTTTAATTTTTCAAGATTCATTGAGGGAACCAGATACCAGGGAAATACTGATTGCATTTGTTAGGTAAAGTCCCTCCTACACTTGTGTCTTGCCCCCAAAATGTGTGTCGTGCACCAAGACCAAACCACCTTCTTTCCTTTCCTCTCTCTGTTTTTCTTCTCCCCCTTCCTGCCCTCCTTCTCTCTCCCTCTGCTCCCACCTTCCCCCACCCCCCACCATTCTTCTGTCTTCTTCAAAGAAGGTTCTATTCATCTCTCTTGCCCAGCGATATATGGGATTGTTGGCTTTTTTTCATGTGGATTAATTTGAGTTCTCTATAGATCCTACTTACCAAAGCTTTGGTATGATTCAAAATATGCAAATATCCTTTCCCAATGTGTACATTGTCTATTTGCTTTGGTTGTTGTCTCCTTAGCCATACAGAAGCTTTTCAGTTTCATCAAATCCCATTTGTTTATTTGTGTTGTTGCAATTGCCACAGCAGTCTTCTCCATAAAGTTTTTCCCCAGGCTCATATCTTCCAGTGTTTTCCCTATGCTTTCTTTGAGGATTTTTATTGTTTCATTCATTAAATTTAAGTCCTTTATCCATCTTCAATCAATTTTTGTAAGTGGAGAAAGGTGCAGGTCCAGTTTCAGTCTTTTACATGTGGGTATCCAGTTCTCCCTGCACCATTTATTGAATACGGATTCATCCCCCCAGTGTATGTTCTTGTTTGGTTTATTGAAAATTAGGTGGCTGTAAGATGTTAGTTTCATTTCCTGGTTTTCTATTCAGTTCCAAATGTCTATGTCTCTATTTTTGTGCCAGTACCATGCTGTTTTGATGACTGTGGCCTTATAGTACAGTCTAAAGTCTGGTATGCTGATGCCCCTGGCCTTGTTTTTATTATTATTAATTGCCTTAGCTATAGGGTTTTTTTTTTTTCTGGTTCCATACAAAGCAAAGGATTATTTTTTCCAAGTCTTGAAAGTAAGATGTTGGTATTTTAATAGGAATGGCATTGAATCTGTAGGTTGCTGTTGGAAATATAGACATTTTAACAATTCTGGATTCTTCCCAGCCATAAGCATGGTATGTTCTTCCATTTGTTGATATCCTCTGCTATTTCCTTTCTTAGGATTTCATAATTTTCTTTATAGAGGTCTTTGACCCCTTTTGTTAGGTATATTGCTAAGTATTTCATTTTCCTTGAAGCTGTGGTGAAGGGAGTTGTGTCCTTAATTAGCCTCTCATCTTGGTTGTTATTGGTGTATACAAAGGCTACTGACTTGAGGACATTGACTTTATATCCTGAGACATGACTGTATTTTTTGATGACTTCCAGGAGTCTTGTGGTTGAATCTTTGGGGTTGTCTAGATATAAGATCATATTGTCAGGAAAGAGGGGGAGTTTGACCTCCTCTGCTCCCATGTGAACGCCCTTGTTTCCTTGTCTTGCCTAATTGTGTTGGCTAGAACTTCCAGCACTTTGTTGAATAGTAATGGTGAAAGAGGGCAACCTTGTCTGGTTCCAGTTCTAAGTGGAAAAGTTTCAGTTTTACTCCATTCAGTAAAATAGTAGCTGTGGGTTTGTCATAGATAGCTTTGATCAGTTTAAGAAATGTGCCACCTATGCCTATATTCTTCAGTGTTCTAATTAGAAAAGGATGTTGAATTTTGTTGAATGCTTTTCAGCATCTATTGAGAGGATCATATGGTCTTTGTTTTTGCTTCTCTTGATATGGTGACTAATGTTTATGGACTTGCAAATGTTAAACCAGCTTTGCAACCCTGGGATGAAACCTACTTGTTCAAGATATATGACATTATTGATGATTTTGTTGAGAATTTTTGCATCCATATTCATGAGTGAAATTGGTCTGAAGTTTTCCTTTTTAGTTGAGTCTTTTCCTGGTTTTGGTATCAGGGTGATGTTTGCTTTGGAGAACATGTTGGGGAAGATTCCTTCCTCCTCAATGTTTTGGAATAATTTCTGTAGTATGGGAATAAGCTCTTCTTTGAAGTTTTGATAGAATTCTGGTGTGAAGCCATCTGGATCAGGGCATTTTTTTGTTGGGAGTTTTTTTATTGTTTCTATGATTTCAGTGCTTGAAATTGGTCTGTTCAGGAGATCTATTTCTTCCTGGCTAAGTCTGGGGAGAGTGTGTGTATTCCGAATATTGAACCATTTCCTTCATATTGTCAAATTTCTGGGTATAGAGCTTCTGGTAGCATTCAGAGATAATCTGTAGCTCTGTGGCATCTGTTGTTATTTCCCCTTTATCATTTCTGATTGAGGTTACTAGAGATTTTAGTTTTCTATTTCTAGTTAGTCTGGTCAAAGGTTTGTCTATTTTTTCACAAAACCAACTCCTTGTTTCTTTAATTTTCTGAATGATTGTTTTGTTTTAAATTTCATTAACCTTTAATTTAATTTTGGATATTTCTTTTCTTCTGCTGGGTTTAGGTTTAGATTGTTCTTGTTTTCCCAGTTCCATAAGATGGCTTCTGAGTTTGTTGATGTGCTTTCTTTCTGTTTTTTTGGATGTAGGCTTCTAAAGTGATAAACTTTCCTTTCAGGACTGCTTTTGCTGTATCCCACAGGTTTTGGAAGCTTGTGTCTTCATTGTTGTTATGCTCAAGGATGTTAATGATTTCCTATTTTATTTCTCCCTGCTCCTAACTGTCATTCAGCATAAGGTTGTTTATATTCCATGCCTTTGTGTGGGGTTGAGGTTTTTTTTGGAATTGAGTTCCACCTTTATTGCCTTGTGGTCTGAGAAGATACAAGTAAAATTTCAATTCTTCTGATTCTGTTGACATTTGTTTTGTGTCCTAGGAAATGATCAATTTTGGAGAATGTCCCATGGGCCAAAGAGAAGAATGTATATTCTTTAGCTCTGGGATGGAGTATTATATATATGTCTATCAAGCACAGTTGTTCTAGGGTCTCATTAAAGTCCTTTATATCTTTGTTTAATTTCTGTTTAGATGATCTGCCCAGCTCTATAAGAGGACCTGTCCAGCTCTGTAAGAGGACTGTTAATGTCTCCTGTTATTATGGTGTTATAGGATATCATGTTGCTCAGACTAATTAAGTTCTGTTTCAAGAATCTGGGACCATTTAAGTTGGTTGCATAAATATTTAGAATTGAAATGTCTTCTTGTATTTTTCCCTTGACCAATATAAAGTGATCATCTTTGTCTTTTTTGACATTGGTTGCTTTAAATCTACATGTATCTGAAATTAAGATTGCAACCCCTCTTTTCTTCTGAATTCCATTTACCTGAAAAATTATCTTCTAACCCTTAACTCTAAGTTTTAATTTGTTTTTTGAGGCTAGGTGTGTTTCCTGCAGACAGTAAATGGATGGCTTGTGTTTTTTAATCCAATCAGCCTATCTACATCTCTTCAATGGGGAATTCAAGCCAGTAACATTTCTTGAGATAATTGATAGGTGTGGTAGCATTCTCCTCATTTTATTTTGTGAAAGTCCATTGCTTAGCTTTGTCTTTTGCATCATTGTAGAAGCTAGGTTCTGTCCTTTAATTTCTGAATGCTTACTTCTGTGGTCCATTTTTGAAGTATTTCCTGTAGAACTAGTCTTGTTGTGGCAAATTTCCCTGAAGTTTGCATATCAGTAAAAGATTTGATTTCTCCATCAAGTTTAAAGCTTAGCTTAGCACAATATAGAATTCTGAGTTAGAAATTGTTCTGTTTAAGTAGATTAAAGTTAGATGACCATTGTCTTCTGTCTTGAAAAGTTTCATTACAGAAGTCTCCAATCACCCTGATGGATTTGCCCCCTGTAGGTCAATTGGCTCTTACTCCTGGCAGCTTGAAGAATCTTTTCTTTTGTCTTGACTTTGGACAGGCTCATCACAATGTGTCTTGGAGAAGCTCTATTAGAGTTGAGGTGAGCTGGGGTCTGACATCCTTCTGAAAGGAGTGTGTCAGAATCTTTGGTGATACTTGGAAAATTTTTCACTTATAATATTCTCTAGTATGACTTCCATTCCTCTGGGACATTCTTCTTCCCCTTATGGGATACATATAACTCGTATGTTTGAATGCTTCATAAAGACCCATAATTCTGTCAGTGAATGTTCTGCTTTCTCTCTCTTCTTTTCAGCCTCTTTAACTATCTGAGTTATCACAAGAGCTTTCTCCTCTACCTCTGAGAATCTTCTGCATGGTCTAATTTGTTGTTGACACTTTTTATTACATCTTTAAGTTCCTAATAGACTGCTTTAATTACTTCATCTCTACTATATCTTTTCTATATTCTTCATATTATTCATCTCTTATTTGATTCTGGTTTTGGATTTCCTTTTGTTATTTTCCACTTTCTCAGCAATTTCCTTCATTGTTTTCATCATTTATATTTTTAATTCTCCTATCATTTCTAACATTTCTTTATAGGTGGAATCCTCTGTAGTAACTACCTCAAGTCCCTTGGTGGGGGGGTTGCTCTGAATTGGTTTTAAATGTTGCCAAAATTTTTCTGCTGATTCTCACTCATGAGTGTTTTCTTTTATCTGTTTCCTTGCCCTAATTTTCCTTTCACTTCCTCTTGCTCTTTAAGTAACCCTGCCTCTGGCCTAAGATTTCCACAAGTCTTTTTGGTATAGGACTAAAAGGATGAGAAGATTGAAGGGCAAGAAGGGAAAAAAGATTAAAAAAAAGAAAAAAGAGAAAGGGGAGGGGATGAGTAAAAGGGAATATTGACAAAAAGAAGAGAGGCACAGAAAGAGGGAGACAGGAGTAATAAAGGTGTACAGTAAGGTACTTTGACCCAACCTTGAAAACCCCCAACTCTGGGGGTGCTAGGTTGGGTGGTTCCCTTGAGGTCAGCAGCTCTTTGTCAGTCTGAGCAGACATGGTACCCCATCTCGACCAAATAGAGAGGAAAGACAAAAATTATGTATCAAATCACAACAGAAAACCATATGGGATAAAATTGGGGGGGGACCAAATAATAAGGGCAGAAACAGTAGCAAAAATGAGGTTCTTATTATTAAAGAAGGCAACAATGTAAAATTATATTTAAAGTAGAAAAATGACAAAAGAAAAAACTAGAGGTAAAATGTTGAAATAAAAAAAAAAAAAAAACACAACCCAAAGCAGTATATATATCTTGCTGAATATAATCTGGGCAACAGGTGATCTTCTGGGGTATGAGATGTTAATCCCATGCTGATACAGCTGTATCAGATGGATACTGGAGACCTCTGCTGATGTCTCAAACCCCACAGGGTTGAGAGCCTAAATCTCTCCTCAGCCCACTTAAAAGACACTTTAAAGTGTTAACCTTGGCTAAGCAGAAGGTTTCCCAGGAAAGCACTTGTCACTGGGATCTCTCCTGAAGTGGTTGCCCACTTATCCAGTGCACCCAAACCAGCCTCACTCTATGCCCCTGAGGGCCGATGTTACAAGGCAGTCCTATTATTGCCAAACACTGAAATCCCCATTCTTCCCTGGTGTCTCAGTTCTGGCCTTTGGCACTGCTCAGTCACTGGTTCACTTGTCCAAGGTTTCCCAGCCCAAGTCTGCCTCTGCGACCCTGAGGATGAAGCCTACAGGGGCAGTTCTCCCACAGTGGCTGTGCAGGGGCCCACAGCCGAATAATATTAGCTCCGTTCTGGCTCAGCAGCTCAGTTTGTGGCCCTAGACAATACTTAAAGTCATCCGCACTCTCACCCAAGTTCTCCCAAGGTCGTTCAATTCAGTGCCCAAGTCCAAAAAACAGAATGGCCCAGCGGGAAGGCCTTCCCCGTTTGCAATCTTGCTGCTGCTAGCTACAGCAATACCAGCCACAGACTCAGACTGAACATGCAACCACTGGCCAGTTCTCCACTGCTTTTGTCCTTCCTCCTGGGGTCTAGAAGTCTCTTGCTGTCTCCCTGGGTCCCCAAAGTGATGTTTCTGGGCAGAGTCCACAAGTCAGAGATTCCTGGAGTCTTTTCTCCCCAATTTTGCTGTGCCCGGTTGCAAAGAAGGTGTTACTTGGCACAGAACACATTTACATAGGTATATATTGATTTAAAAAAATACATAACGGATTTTATGCAAAGATTTTTGGCCCAGAGCACAAAATAGTATGTGAATAATTTCTCTCATTATGTACCTTTCTATAATGTATATAACTTTATGTTTTTAAAAAAATGTACATTAAAAATAAAACACTGTCTATACCTAATTGTGTTAGTTAAATTTTTGTTAAATAATTTAAATTATAAAATGTTCTAGAAGGGGAATGGTGAGTGGGTGGGAAATCTGCCAAGGTTTAGCTTTCCTTCTGCTGCCCATGAGAAGGCCTGGGCTGGACCCCACCAGGAGCTCCTCCTTTCCCGACCCAGGAGCTGCACCGCAGGGAGGAAGGCGGCGCCCTCGCCATAGGAGGCCCGACAGCCCAGCCCTGGGAAGTGCGTACCCCATGTCCCCTCCTGCCCAGGCTGCGGCCCCGTTACCTGTCCTTCCTGTCTCTCGAATCCAGGACCTCTCTCCTGAAGCACAGGATCCTGTGCACCTTCTCCGCTTGACCCGTGCTGGCAGCTCTGTGAATCTTCCCGAGATCTTTTTTACGGATCAGATACTGCTGCCGATGGAAGGCGCCGGCCCCGTCACTGAACCCCACGCTGCTCCTTCTGGGGCTGGTGTAGGGGCGGGAGGGCGACTCGGCCCTGCTCCTCCTGAAACAGAACATCTCCCCGGCGGAGGCTGCAGCTTTAGAAACGCGTCACCTCCCACCCCCTTTCATCCCCCGACCCCTCATGAACACAACACAGTCCAGACAACCCAATCTGACCACAATTTCCAACAAGGAAATAGCGGATTTCAATGTCTAACAAGAATGAATAGGCAGGCCCAGGCCACCTGAGGCAGGCAGAGCGGAGCGCCAGCTCTGAGCCACCGGCGCGCGCTTCGGAATGGCCCACTGCGCAAGCGCAAACACCCGCAGAGAAACTGCCAGGGCAGTAACGGTCCCGGCGGAGCTCAGAGGCATTAGGGCTGATCAGCCCCCACTGTCCGCGTGTCTTCCTTCTGCAGCTGCAGCTCAGGCACCTGCGCGGGTAGGTGGCGCTCACCCCTGGTTGCCTTGGGGACACTGAGTGCTGCCCACAAGGCCTGTGGGCCAGCGGCCTGACTGCCCCTCCTTGACCCCTGTCCATAACTTGGTGGACACCAATGCTGAGCCCCCTCCACTGCCAGGTTGAGCAGACAGTTCCTCCCGCTGTACTGCCCCAACTGAATGGCAGACCAGAGGATTGGAAGCGGCTGTGGCCCGTGGCCCGTGGCCGGGTCTCTCTCCTACTGCAGTAGGCTGGTGGGAGGTTGCTGGGCCGCTGCTGCCGGCTCCCTCCAGTCTGAGCCTCAGGCGTCCAGGGAGCCTCAAGAAGCACCGGGCTGAGCTGAGGGCCAGAAGCACAGCCCGGAGCCCTCCTTCCAGCACGCGCTGTGACTGGTGTCAAGAGAAGATAGTAAGGATGAAGAAAAGTGCAGTGATGTGGTGCTTAACAAGAACATGCAGCTGGGACAGAAAGCGCCAACTTCGGGAAAACAGTTCCCAGAGTTCAATCGCGTCATTTTTATCATACTCAACTAAAATGGAGTGAAGAGGCCAGGAGTCGCATTGTTCCAAAATGTAACCCTATATAATTCAGGCTACAGAAACGTTCTTCTATAACCTGACATGCTTTTTTTTTTTTTTTTTAAATCTAATATTGCTTACAGTGCTGCAAGTCTGAGGCTAGTTTTTCCCAGGATCATCACTCATAAAATTTACCAGCTCATAAAATGGTACGAATACCGATGAACATTCTTGAAGAGCAATAAATAACATTTCTGTGTTTTATAAAACTTCCAGATTTCTCTTTGTTTTTGGACATGCAAAAGATAACTCAGCTGTGTGTCTGCATTAAATAGAAATCACTCCTTCCCAAATTTAAAAAAAAATAAGAAATTCACCTTTATATTTTTATTTTGACTTTGTCAGTGTCAGGGCTATTTCTTTCCTTTGTGTTTGGGAAATTTTGAGCTGCGCTAGAAGAGACCCTTTTGAGATAAATGGGGCCACCACAAGATTGTGGGATCAGGTGATATTCCAATTAAGTCCCTTCTGCTTACTACTTCTCATGTTTCCAAGAATAAAAGACAAGGGCTTCTTATACCGGCAAACAAGGACACCCAACTGAAACCGGTTAGATATCTCCCAGAGAGTGTAGGTACAACACACATCTGCTGTGTTGTACCCACCTAACCACACATTATAGGCACCAGTTTTAGTCACCAGTATCATCCATTCACCTGAGCTAACAGTGTCCCATAGTCTGCCTGTGACCTGGATTTCTCTGCCTGCCACCTACTTTGGAGTCCAGAATGGTTTATCAAACCAGACTCGGTGTACTTGTGAGGAAGTCTGGGACACCTAACTTCAAAGTTATTTCAATCTAGGTGACTTTGAGGTCTGTTTGTTTGTTTCCCTGGATCCAGGTGAAAATGGCCAGAACTGTGTAGCCTTCAACCTCCGAGGTCAGGCCTCCCGCCCCTTAGGGTCCCCGCCCCAGTGGACAACCTGACCTGGCTGTCCTTCAGTACAATAGAATCTGAACCCTCATGACTTACCATCCCTCTAGGCAATCCTGGGGGCTGAGACCTTGCCCTTCCACATCTCCACAGAAAGTCCCTTCTTCACACACTGAGGCAAGATCGTCTGTCCCCATCTTGCATGTTAAAGGGAAAAACATCCATTCTAACTGAAAGCTTTGGGAGAAGTGAATGGCTTTCTCTCTGGAGGGTGATGGCACATTGATTGGGTCGGTTAAAGGTGCTGTCTTGGCATTTTTCATAAGGGTATGGTCACATGGAAAGGGCAGGAAGACTTCTGTCATATTTCTGTCTGCCTTTACTGCAGCGGTCCTCAGCCTGTGAGTTGTGATCCCTTTTTAACAATGAAAATACATTGTGGCATTAGGAAGGTTGAGAACCATTGCCTTACTGACACAGGTGGTAAGAGGGGCCAATATCCTGTAGATTAAATATTAGCATCTCTGTGTGTTTGTGTGGGAACCTGGCTTTGAGGTTATTTCCAATCCAGGTATTTTTCAGGCCTGTCTGTGGGTTTCTCTACATCCAGCTGGATGTGATCAGATTGATTGTGTAGCCTTTAGCATCTGCAGCTATGTCCCCAGATGCTAAGGTCCCCAGTGGCCACCACTGCTGTGCTAACCTGGTCTTGCTGGTATAATTTCCAGACCATACCTTGTCATTGCACCTACACTGGCAATGTCCTTGAATGATCCCTGGGGTCTCAGATGTTGCCTTTTTCCTCCACAGAACGTCTTGTCCCTACCCCATTTCAGTCTGGGTCACTACTATCTGCACCTCCATCAGGTGTGCAGAAGAAATGCTCCTGTCCGAGTAAAAGGGGAAGACATGACAGCTTTCCTACTGGTGGAGGCGGCTCCGGCTCAGGTCAGGTTAGTCTCTGGCCTAGTACTTACCATCTTGGTAAAGTTACAGGAACTGGCAGAAAAATACTACAGTGACCTCTTTGTAGCTTTTCACTGACATTGTGCATTTGAGGCAAAGGGCACCAAAAGCCTGTGAGTCCAGATGCTATCAGGGGTCTGTGAGTCCAGGTGCTGTCAGGGGTCTGTGAGTCCAGGTGCTGTCGGGGGTCTGTGAATCCTGGTGCTATCGAGGGTCTTCCAGTCAGAGACCCTCTGGCTTCTGCCTCCTTGATATTCTTAGAGCAGACAAAACTGCCTGCGGCCAGACATTTCTCATTTTAGCCTGAGACCCACAAGCTAGCAGGAAGGCTGGCAGAACTCCCAGCCCCAGGCCCTCTGCCTTGCCTGGGGCTGTGCGCAGCTTCTCACTCTCAGAGTAGTGGCTGCACCAGGCAGGGGATGGCCCCTGGGCTCCTTCTGGAAGTGCTGAAGGTCACACAGATGGGCCAATCAAGCAGCCAGGGTGACTCAGGACACCCTCCCAAGCCTACTTTTTACTACGGTTTCCTCTTCCTAACAGGATGCACCCTAAGGCTTTTGGGTCAATCCCTTGCAGGATGACACCTGTCTTCTCTGAGCCCCTGTCCAGCATCTAAATCCCACACAGTGGGTAGCTGAGTCAGGTCAAGCCCCACCTCAAAGCTGTCCCTGGGGCACTGGCCTCGCATTTCCTCCTTCCACTCTAGTGCCCACAAGGTCTGGTGCTCAGTTTCTGCCGCTTCCAGTGTGCTGTGTGGCATCCCAAATGGCCGTGTGACCTCTGAGTTATAAGTTATGTCCTTACGGTCAATCATTCTTAAAGCCTTCAAGGGTCACTTAGTACCCTGTTCCTGCAAAGCAGTGTTTTCAGGGTGGATGTGCGTGTGGCAGTTTGAGTGTGCATGTCTGTGTTTGATTGTGTCCATGTGTGTGTGACACACACACATCCTGCTCTGAGGAGCTCAGTCTGTAGGAGAGGGTCACCCAGGGCACAAATGACTGAAGTGGGAATCAGTGCACAGTGAAACAAAGGGGACAAAGGTCAGGGAAGAGGTGGGAACAAACTTTGTGGAGTGAGGGGCCTCTGGGCTGGGTCACACCTGGGCACAGCGGCAGGAGGAGGAAGGGCTTTCTGAGGAGGGAACTGCTGGGCTCAGAGGGCAGGGGCATGTGTGCCCAGGGTCGGGGAACCCCAATTTTTCTGGGTCTGACTCTGGCTGTTCTCAGAGTCTCCCCTCTGCAGTAGGGGACATTTAGTGTGGCTTAGGAGGGCCTGGCCCACAGATAGCACCCTCCTTTCTGTCCAAAGAGGTTGGCCGAAGCCAGGAGGGGACACAGTTGCTCCCACAAGCTGTGACGGCCTTGGCAACTCAGCCGTAAGCTGTGGTGGAAGATGGGGCGCAGATGTGCCATGGCTTCCCCTATGCGCTCAGCCCCCACCCCAAGCACTTCTCACCCCTCAAGTCAGTTTTCTTAGTTGAAGCTGTGAGGAGCAGCAAGGGCCCACACCTGAGAGAGAATGCTGAGGTACAGACTCTGATGGGAGTGCACATTGATTTTGTCACCCCGCATCATTTTATTTCCCTCACCCCAGAAGGTCAGAGGCATGACGGAGGCCCCTGCTTCCTGCCGGGGAACCTGGTCATCCTCCTGGTGGGAAGGCACCTCCAGGAGTGGCCTCCCCGCAGCGCCTGATGTGGCTCAGGCTGCTGTGTCGGCGGGCTGCTGGCTCCCACTCCAGGCCCTCCATCCTCCGCGCCAGGTGGACTCTCCTCACCAGCTCCTCCCCATCTGGGCCACTTGCCTCTGCTGGGAGAAGTCTATCTTCCTGCCACCCACGAGGGGGATGCTGGGAGCCACCTGGGAATGACAAATGTGGAACGCAGAGAGGTGGCCCTTTTCATCTCACTCTCCCTTGAGCCCTCCATGTGATGTTGACCGTGACCTTTGTCAATCAGACACTCTCTAGGCACCAACACCCACCCCTCACTTGGGAAGATGTCAATGAGCTCCCTCTGAGGAGTGACCCCGTGATTAACTCAGACACGGTGTTCCTCCAGTTCCTGCTGCCACATGAATGCACAGCAGTGGCCAGTTGTACCACCGCAGTTGTCATGTTTAATAATTTGGGAAAATGACTGAATGATTAAAGCTTACCATATTTCATAATCTCTCACCTAACCTGATTTTTCCTTAAAACCAGAGATATTTATATAGGATGCATTTTGAAGAATGACGCTCTCCTGTTCCTTTATCCTCACTGTGTTCTGAGTCCCGAGTGTGCCTGAGGACAGGCTCCTGCAGCAGATCCTTCTGCCGTACAGCTTGCTGTCCGAGAAACTGACCCCTTGGCTTAGGAAACTCTTGGGAAGAAGTTAACGACAAAGCCCAGGGCGAGAATGGTTGGTGTGTTGAGAAGATAACGTGGTTGAATGCCAACATCTGGATTTGAGTTTCATGAAGGGACCCAGCTCTGGGGCTCAGGGACCTGTAGGGTCACGAGGGACACAGTTCCACAGCCTCACCGGGAAGGGCATCTCTCTGTGCCTTTCATGGCCAGTCCTTGGCCCCATCCTGCCTTGTTTGCTCACAAGAGAAATGTTCCCTCAGCTGTTCATGGACACAGGTGCCCTTTCTTATAATTTCTGGATTGAGAGAGAGGTCAGTTTGACCAAGAAGAGCTGATATCTAGATCTCCAGACATCAAGACCTAGGTAAATGTGATGCTCTCCTGAGACTCTATAGTCAAGGCACATCCTGATTCTCCCTGCGGTGCTTAAGAATGAGATGACAACCTGCTCTTAGAGCCCCCCTTGGCCCTGACTCCTGGGGTCAGTGAGGCAGAGGATGTTCCCCAGCCGGGAAGACGTGATTCTGTGGTGTCTCGAGGTATCCCAGCCCAGATGTCCACAGGGGAAGGCTGCTGTGGGAAGGTGCCTATCCACATCCCTCTGTCACCAAGAGTATTTACATAGTTTTAGAAACTGAGGCACAGGGTGGGGCCAGGGAGGCACAGGGCAGCTTGGATATAATACCAGGGGTTCAAGGGGACTTACAGTTTAGAAGAGGAGATTAAACATGACACAATGATAGTTGTTTTTCAAATTTAAAAAAGGTAGCACCTGCTCAAGGTAGGCTATTATTAACATAATATTTAAATATTATGGTCTGGACCATCTGGCTGCTTTGGCCACTGGGGTGAGATGGATGTCATGACAGGCCAGCTCTGAGCCTGGGGCTCTGAGCCTGTGTCCTGAGCAGAACGCAGCCTTCTCTGATTCTTCCACTGCTGTGAGGACATGACAAAGCTGGCTTGCTACTCAAGGGAAAGGGACAGGTCCTGGTGCACAGTTTCCCCAGCTGAAATGTCCTGGGAAGGCCTCGCCTGCAGCTGCACCCCCCAGGCCACAGCAGCTGACGCCCCACAGGCAGGAGCAACAGAAACTTCTGCTGTTTGCTGCGAAGGGTTTGAGTAGTTTATCCTGCAGCAAAAGCCAGCGGATGGCCCCAGTAACCATTTTTACATTTCAGACCTTTTCCTTTAGTTTTCTCTCTCCTTTCCCTCAACCATCCGTCTTTCTCTCCACTGTTTATGGTAAGCACCCCATCCCTTCTCTCTTTTTACGAATATACATTTATTTTTGAAATAGTGCCATAAATGCAATTCTCTGTTCTCATCTTTTAATGTAATATTAAAAGTTCTCAGGCCAACCAGTTCGATGAAAATATTTCAAATTGTATATAAAACCAACACATTGTACCCCATGATGGCATTTATGTACACAACCATGATTTAATAAAAAAAAAAAAAAAAGATTAAAAAAAGTTCTCTATAAGCTTGTTTTCAGTAATGGCATTACTATTTTATGAAAGGGCTCTGCCATAATTCAGCTAACCCTTCTATTATTGCAAGTTTCAGCCATCTCTATTTATTTTAATATTATAAAAATTGCAATGAATATGTTTCTTAACGTTTACCTTTATTTTAAAGTGATTTCCCTTGGAAAGAGTCTTAGAATTGGAGTGAGTCAAAATTCAATAAATATTTTATAGAGCTTTGTTATAAAATGCTAGGATGCTTTCCAGGAAAGTTTTAACTTATCACCCTTGAAGGAAACCAAAATATTTCATCCTCCAAATATCCCTCTTTGATTTAATCTACACTGGTTTTTCCAAGGGCCTGAAAACAGAAGTGGCTCCACAAAACTGTCTTTTTTTTTTTTTTTTTTAATTAAATCATGACTGTGGAGCCCATCTCTCCCAAGTCATCAGGTAAGAGGGAGGGGGCTCTGGATCTTTCCCCATGTGGATAATTGGAGTGGATAGACAGCTGGAGATGTGCAGCAAATTGGTGAATTGCTGTGTTTGAGATGTAATTCAAAACCACGGACTTTGCTGTGGAGTTTTTTCCCCTGCCTGGCTACGCTGGCCGGCAGCCGGCCCCTCCCTCACAGAGGACAGCAGTTTGCAATTCACAACATCTAGTTGATGAAAATTTTGGTGAAGTGTGGATTCCTAAGCGGAGTTTGATGTTCAGAACTGGGTGCCCCTCAGAGCCATGGAGGGCTGGGCAGCCCAAGGGAAAATTAAGGGGGAGGGGATCCTGCCTGGGAAACAGACATTTTGAATTGTCTGAAAAGGCTGACACCTTTTCCCAGAACATCAGGAGTAATTGAATGGTCTGTACCATCCCTGGTGGGAAATACTGGTGTCTGGCTATTAAGGCTGTGTGGGGAACTGGGGCTCAATGCAGAGACTCTGAACCACGGAAATTGGGGAAGAGTTCCCCCCACACTGCAGCTGTGGGAGCAGCGGTGGCCAGCCCCTCCCCCACAGCCGATTGCAGTTGCCAGTTCGCGTGGGAGCAGAGTGGAAAGATTTGTGAAGCGTGGACTCCTGCACCAAGTTTGGAGGTCTGATAGGTGTGCTGTCTGGAACGGAGCCCCCGAAGTGGGGCAACATTTAGGAAACAAACTTTTATAGAAACTCCAAAAATGGCGACTGGACAGGTAGAGTGGTTATCTTGGTAACAACGGAAACTGTAAATCAGGTATAAGCCTGGGAACCACTCACAGCACCACCTGGTGTCCAGAAAGTACATTGCATTATAATTTTATTCCTACTAAAGTTGACATCTACCTCATACATATAGATTTAATCTTTTTTTAATCTATACATATTTCTATATATATATACAAGAATAATATTTTTTAGGTAGGTGCCTTTTTTTCCATCCTTTTCTTGGAGGAGCAATTGTTAATTTTTATTTTATTTTTTCTAGTTTTAATTTTATTTTTCTTTTTCCTTTCTTCCTTTTTAACTCTTTTACGAACACTACTTTTTTTTCTTTCTCTCTTCCTCTTCTTCCCTTATTATGGTTTCTGAGAGTGCTTACATCAGATTTTTTAGAGGCTTTTTTTTTTCAATTATTTTACAATTATCATTATTTTTATTGTAGTTTTTTTTTTGTTTTATTTTTTGATTGTTTGTTTTGTTTTGTCTGTATGTCTATGCATTTCTGCCTGTGCGTGCATCTGTGGGCTTGTGTGTCTGGTAGCCTTTTTATCTGTTTATTAGTTCATTTGGTCTCAATGTGATTGGTGTTCTGCTAAATCCTCAGGTTGGCTATTTTCCCTAACTCCAATTTTCACATCCAACAAGAACAAGTGGGGATGGGGTACAATGGCTGATTGGAGCCAGTTCCCAACCAAGGTTCCAGTCTGGAGGGAGAGATAAAAGCCAGAAAGAACCCAACTAAGCAGAAGGAGGGGAGCTGAACTGAGAGATGAGATAGATAATTGCTTGTCTTCCCTGCTGAGGCAAACTTTGACCCCAAAGAAACTATTTTCAGTACAGATCTCATCCCAAAGAGGTTGTGTGGCCATCCGCTCCCCTAAGAGAGTCGCTTGCTTATTGTGTGATCTCTACTGGTGAGCAATAAACTGAGGCTCTCCTTCCTCACCCCACCAGAGGGAATTGCTAGAAGTTAGGACTCCTCAAGAGAGCCCCTACTGAGTCTAGGAACTCCCTTGTCTGGTAGGAAATTTGAACAAATGTTTTCCTTGCCACCTTGATCCTTCAGTCTACCCCTCCCCTGGGCCTGGCAGTCTAGAAGTCCAAATCCTTCAGAATCCAGATTGTCTGCACTTCTTAGCTAGAACCAGGTAGTGCATAGACGGTGGCTGTACAGCTGTGCTATACCTGTGAATCCAGTAACTGTACAGGAAGACATAGAGGGAAAGGTGACTGACCTGGCCCAAAGAAAAAGAGTATCTCAGCAGCAGACAGGGGCTTGGGTTCTTGCACTGTGGGTGGAGGCTTGGAAGCTGCTGAGGTGCACGAACCTAAGAGGAGGCACCTCCCACTCAACTTCAGGATTAAAGTAGAGGGATCCTGCTGGGGTCTAACTCTGGAGAGTCATCTCCCCAATTCTGTGGCCTTCCAGAGGGAACCAGACCTCGCCTACAGGGATTCTAGTACTGCAGAATAGCGGCAACAAAGGTGCAGTGGCTGAGGGAGAAATTCTTTTGCTGCCTGGATATCCTCAGGTTTGGACTGGGCCCAGGTGGAACCTTCTTCATCTGCCATTGAGAATCTAAGATAGGCAGACCTCAGCCTCCCCTGCTGGATGGTGGTAGACTGTGGTATCCATGAGGAGGAGGCAACGACCTCACTTTGACTCTGGCAGGCACATAGCCCTGGCACATTTGCTTATTGGACAGAGCAGGGCCACAGAGACTGGGTTAACAGAGACTGGGGTGACCAGAGGTGAAGGATGACCAAGGTTAGGTAAGAGGCATCAACCCCCTGGCTCTAAACCTCCTACTGGATGGGGACAGGCATTCCTGACTCCTCAGAGCACCAAAGGTGCTCAAATCACACTTGAGCTGCCAATAGACACCTAAAGTCTAGTTGCTGGAGTCCTCTTGAACTCTCCAGCTAGAGAGTGGAGGGCTATTGAGGACAATTGGTCTGGAACTCTTGAACTGGACAAATTATCCAAGGACCCTCCAAGGTGGGTCCCAGGTTTTTCTGTAGTGGGAAGGTTTGATTGTCCTTTTCCAGATATTACAGGTGGGGGAAGAGATGTCCTAGTTGCTTGTATTTCACTGAAGCTGAGACTGCAACCCAGGGTTACTGATTCACTAGGATTAGACAGAGATCAGCTGAATACAAGACAGAGCCACCTATCCCCACTACACCAAGCAGGCTGCTAGAGTCACAGACTGTAGTACTGTACAGGTACTTTGCAAAATTGTAGAAGAAAAGCTGCCATCTCCAGTCCCAGTTCCTAGGTGAAGGGCTGGTCAACCACAACCGTAGAAGTTTCCAGTCCAATTCACCTGACCTGTTCATCTACCTAAACACTGAAAAACAATCATGGAGCAGAATCAGTGGAAAAACTCTGGCAACATGAATAAACAGAACAGTTCAACTCCCCCAAGGAATGACAAACCAGCCAATCCAGAGGATCCCATCCACAAACAGATAGCTGAGATGTCTGAAATCTAATTTAGAATTTACATTGCAAACAAGATCAACAAAGTGGAAGTAAAGATGGAGGTAGAAATTGTAGAATTAATTCAGAAGATGTATCAAGAATTCAACCAATTCAAAGACAAAATGACCAAAGATTTTGACACATTGAGACAAGAAGCTGCAGCCCTCAAAGATCTGAGAAACACAGTAGAAGCCCTCAGTAACAGAATGGTGCAAGCAGACAAAAGGATTTCTGACACTGAAGACAGAGCTTTCAAACGCTCCCAAATGCTCAAAGAGGAAGAGAAATGTAAGGCAAAAATGGATCATTCTGTCAGAGAGCTCTGGGATAACTCAAAGAAAACCAATATTCTTCTTGTAGGGATACCTGAAAGCGATGAACTGGCTTCACAAGACACAGAGTCCCTTCTTGAGATTATGAAAGATAATTTTCCAGGTATGCCTAGAGACTCTGAAATTCAGATAGCAGACAGTTTCAGAATGCCAGCATGACTCAACCCAAACAAGACATCCCCCAGACACATCATAGTCAACTTCACTAAAGTTAATATGAAGGAGAAGATTCTGAAAGCAGCCAGACACAAGAAAACCATTACTTACAAGGGTAAGAATGTTAGAATAACTGCAGAGCTCTCTGCTGAAACCTTTCAAGCTAGAAGGGAGTGGTCATCGACTTTTAACCTCCTAAAACAAAAAAACTTCCAACCCAGGATCCTATATCCAGCCAAACTGAGTTTCATTTATGATGGAAAAATTAAATATTTTAATGACATCCATATGTTGAAGAAATTTGCCATAGCTAAACCAACTCTCCAGGATATTCTCAGATCTATCCTCCATAATGACCAGTGCAAACGTCCACCACAAAAGTAAACTCACTCAGAAACTTTTGACCAAATTCCAAACTCCACAATGGCGAAAGGATAAAAAATACCCATTTCACATTTGAAAGGCTTATCATTATTTTCAATTAATGTGAATGATTTAAATTATCCTCTAAAGAGGCACAGATTGGTTGACTGGATACAAACACATAGACCAGATATCTGCTGCATACAGGAATCTCACATTACCTTCAAAGATAAATATACACTCAAGGTGAAGGGATGGTTATCTATATTCCAGGCAAAGGGAAAACAGAAAAAAGCAGATGTTGCAATCTTATTCACAGATACAATAGACTTTAAACCAACCAAACTAAGTAAAGATACAGATGGACATTTTTGGTCCCAGCTACTTGGGAGGCAGAGGCAGGAGACTCACTTGAGCCCAGGAGTTGGAGGTTGCTGTGAGCTGGGATGCCACAGCACTCTATCCAGGGCGACAACTTGAGGCTCTGTCTCAAAAAAAAAAAAATGGACATTTTATATTTGTTAAAGGTAATACTCAAGGAGACTGGGGAGAGAGGACTTCAGGCATCTCTGCCAGGCAGGATCTGCCCAGAAACTTCCCTTTGGGGACACAGGGAGACAGCGTGAGGCTTCTGGACACCCTGAGGAAGGCTAAAGCAGCAGAGATTGGGCAACTGGTTGTGTCTGTTCGGTCTGATCCTGTTGGTGGCTGTGGGTGGGGCAGCAGTGGGACTGCAGGCTGGAAGGGCCTTGCCTGTGAGCCATTTGGGTTTCTTTTGGACTTAACACTCTGTTGAACTGCCTTGGGAGAACTTGGGCAGGAGTGCGGGGGGTTTTGAGTGTTCTCTGGGGCCCCAGACTTGGCCACCAAGCCAGACGGAGCTGCCAGTGTTTGGTGGAGGGCTGTGTGGAGCCACTGTGGGAGAACTGCCCTGGCAAGCTCCACCCTCAGGGTTGAGAACAGGCATTGGGCGTGAGCGAGTAATCTAGTGACTGAGCAGCCTAAAGGCGAGGACTGAAAAACCTTGCAGCCTTAGCCCTCAGGGGCATAGGGTGAGACTGATTTTGGCACACTGGGTAAGTGGATAGCCACTCAAGGAGTGATCCCAGCCACCGTGCTTTACTGGGAAAGCTTTGGCTTAGCCCAAGTTAGCAATTTAAAGTGTCTTCTAAGCAGGCTGAGGAGGATTTAAGCTCTCCACCCTGCAGGGTTTGAGAAATCATTAGAAACACAGGGTCACTCCCTACAAAGATCCAGTAACAACA